>JAPWLS010000498.1:0-191203 GCA_028551675.1 Tineola bisselliella | reverse complement strand
TGGACATTCTAGAAATTGTCGCACCATGATTGTTAATATTGACGTTTAAGCCTGGTATCTTTACAAGATCGCTACCGACCAAAAGTTATGACCCAGTTTACGGCAAAAACCACATACGATTTTAGTATTATCTTTTGTGTAATTATTAGGTAAATCTGTCAGTAATGATCTGGGTTCAAGTACCTTGTCTGTTGTACATTTTGACTGCACGTGACCTGCTCGTCCACATTTGAAACAGGTTACATCACGATTTGATCCATCGTTTCTGGCGAAGCGATACCTTGAGCGTTTAGCTAGTGGCTCATCTGCTTTGTTGTTATTCATTCGCATAGTGGAGACGACTGAGATTAATTCAGGAACGGTGGAGCATTTGCTAGAAAGAAGTCTCAAACGCAAAGAGTCACTATCAATACATCCAATAACAGCCTCTACGGCATCCGAGTCTTTATTACCTTGCATGATTCTTTTCCAGAAGTTCCAAGCCTTTGTTATAGAATCGGCTGGTTTTGTCATATCAAGTTTAAAATTTCTAAACTTAACGATATCATTAGAATATCTAGCTTCTGGCTCAAATGTTTGTATTAAAGCTTCCTTCATGTCGACCCATAATGGAGACTTTACAAGCCAGATGTCACCTAATGCTTTCGCACGGCCTTGCAAGCAACTAGCAATCTTATTGCATATTTCATAATCAGTGAGGTTCCAATGGTCCTTGGCCCTATCTACATGATCGCACCAGTCGCGAATTGGAACATCCCCGTCTGGGTCAAATGACGCAATATAGACTTCACTAAGCCTAGGTCTTGATGAGACATCCTTTGTCAAAAATTTAGCAAGCAGTTCGCTATTATTTCTGGCGTTATCATTTTGTTGTTGAGTCAAATTTTGTATTATATTTACTAAAGACGATAACGCCTCATTAGACATAGAATTACTCACAGCATTCGATTCCTTTGCTGTACCTTTGTGCTGTTCGATCCCACTTCTGATATCGGAATTTTTGGGTGTTGGTACTAATATTGGGGAAGTTGGCCTTTCAGCTATGTCACTATTAATATTGTCTTCCATTTTCGACTCGATTTATCAATAAAACAATTTAATAAACAATCAATATTTCCTCATTTATTCCTTGGTTATTATCTGTAATTCACAAATTAACTCGTTATAACATAATTCATTATGAAATGACACAATAACAAATTATTTATGTAAATTAAATAAATCAACTAATAATTATAATAAAGATTACACATAAATGAACACAGCTTAATATTTAAATGAAGTTACTGCTAGATTTATAAAAATAATACAATGAAATAGATAAATTTATTCAACTGAATAATAAAGCACTTTAATCTAGTTGACCAAACAAATACTTATCTTTTATCAACATCTCAAAATGTTTCTAAACAATAAATCAATAACAATTTACAATATTAAAAATTAGATGTAAAATAATAATTATACTGCGTGAACGCTCAATACAATCTTCCTCGCTCGAAGCGCTGGCCGCGAATGAAAACCACCCGCTTTTGTCGCGTTGATTTTATTTTTTGTAAGGCGTGGGGATGACGCAATACGAACTAAGGTAACAACGTGGAAGGAAAACTTAACCACTTTTCAAAGTCCCTGCTCAAACCAAAACGTGCGAAATCTGTCATCTAATTTAAAAGCTCTATTCATTGTTCATTTAACGCGCGTGTATTATCTGGATCACATTTTTTATGGTCATCTTTTATTTCCAGTACTAAGGGTTACTATGATTTCAATAAAATACCGGACTCTGTAATAATCAAATAGTTTTCTGATTGCTTCCACATAATTACATTTAAAATAACTTATGATGTTTACCGTCGTGTTTATTATTAAATAAGTTATTTGGAACTATAATAAATTTTCTCAAAAACCTAAACAAAATTTGTTTCTACTTATTAGATATTATTAGTAAAATAGAAAACTAAATTATTTTGCGATGCCTGGATTAAGTTAAAAAATACAATACTACTTATGCATTATAGTTAACATATAGCGATATAACACACTGAGCCAATTTATGGTCACTATGTAAGTAGGAAGCGAAATTATCACGAATTGTGCGACACGCGTGTGTCACCGCGACACACTTCATCCCTTGTCTATGTGCAGACCACAACATTAACCACCCCCATTCATTCCACGTTATTTGAGTGACGCACTAACAATACTTTGCTAAATATTCGCCGCTTTTAAAACTAACACTTTTCGAATTTATGTGCATATTTTTTTCTTTATTTTATCTCTTTTTTCATATAACATTAACATCCTTTTATTTTTGTTTTAGTGGCCTAGCATATGACCTTATGTTGACCTAGTGTGGTCCTTGAGCACAGACGACTCTTACCCCAGATGGATGTCTGCATGCAACAGTCGTTTCCACTATACCGGCTTGAAGAAACGAATGTGTTCCATCCTAATTGGCAGGTAATCCTCTCGTTCGTATAAATGTATCATATGTTTATGATCAATTTTCATCGTAAATTTCTTAAAACTGCGCAATGAATCACTCGATTTATTTTACACAGTTTTAAGTTTCACTTCATAGTTTCAATAAAAAGTACTAAAATAAAATGATTAATTTCTAAATTCATAACCACCCATCTTAATAAAGTAATTAATATTTATTTATAACTATAACAAAATTAACTAATAAATCTAAGATATTTTAATATACACACACGATTAATGTAATTATAAATTTAACGTGTAGAATTTAATTGATGCCAGATGCATTGAACATAAGTAATTACCTCTCACACAATTACATTGATTTACTGGGGAAATCAAGACATAATCGATCTCTAAAATTTGACCCAAAGTTTTTTACAGGTCAAATTATTCCTCCAAAGGATAATTTGACCTTGATAGTGCCATCAATTGAAAATACTGTAATAGGTTTTTATAGTTGTATATTCAAGTATTTCACTTTTTTGCAGCTCCACGTAGTTTGGCTGCAAAGTAAGTCACATAAATAATTAAAGTTATGTTTTCATATAGTTCCAGATACTACTATGGAATTAATAGTTAACCTAAATTTATTATAGAGAAAGCTATCAAAGAAACAAATGTTTAAAGTTAAATCAGAACTAACCCTTTGATCGTAGCAGGGTTGAACGCAACACCAATGGCTCCTGTTACATTCACCCTCAAAGATCCCAACACCCTTTCAAAGTGATATTTATTTAATGACAAAACGTAACAAAACAGATAAGCAATGATAGTATCTTTAGCTTGAATAGAAGCCCGTTCTTTTAATTAATATTTACTTTTGAGATTGATTTTTATTACTATATACGCGTTCCTATCTCACCTTATACACGACATATATGTACATAAAATAGTATATGCCACGTACTATCACGTCTATTTTGACTTATTCGCGTTCAAAATTCATTCAAATTTGAAATAGTAAACCGTATATAGTTCTATAGTTAAATCCTATTTACGAATAACTCGATAGCAGACTGATTATAAGAATAATTTAATAAAAACAAAAGTATGCCGATAATGATCCATGTACATATCAATTCGTCGTTAATTACAAAATAGATGAAATTTGACAGCATAATTTGTTTGGAATGACAGAAAAACAAGTGAAGCAAATAATAAACAAGATCAAGTTAGTGATGGCTTTTTATCTTCAAAATAAGCAAAGATAAACTGTGATTGATCCTAACACCCCTTTAATAGGCATCCATGCTGGTTTCCCCAGGGGTTGTGCAATTCCGTTCAAATAACATCCCTCTTTTATTGGCTTAGTTGAATGGTCATTTTTAACAATTTACTTCTGTAATATTAGAAGTTATTTTACGATTTGACGGTTACTTATTGTGCTTATGTTGGTATGTAAAAGAAATTTGTGTAAGTTTAAAACAATTTAAATGGAAAACCCGGAAGCCACTAATTTAATAAACTCGAGGCATTAAAAAAATTTCAGACGACAGGGTAAAAATTCATAAATCAATCAAACTTTCAAAGAAACATCATAACTCCTACGCAACGACTCTTCTGGAAAACTTAAATTACTCTTTTTCCGGAATGCGAGTGCGAATAATCTTCTTGACGGGCTGCGAAATTGATGGCTCCTTAAAAAACCGTCGTCTCAAACCACGTTACTTTTTTACGTCAACCGAGTTTCACTTTAAGAAAGTTTTCTTCATCCATTTTGAAGTTAGGCTGCACGACAAGCTGACAAATTTTAATGAACCCAAGAGGGCCGCTAATGTCTCGCGCTCCTGGTAATGGGAAAACTTTATAGCTCCTCCTGTAAAAATACTTTTATGTTACCTCTACGCACTCGATAGCTTATGTAAATTCAATTTAATGTACTTATAAAATAGCTTCTGTCTATCTTAGATGCTTAAATATACCGAGTGATTCATTGAATTGAATGAAGTATCGTTAGCCTATTCTTATGATCAGACTTTTTTATTTATAAAACAGATGAAGTTCGGTATACAATAGTATGCCAATGAAGTCCGTTAATATTACCTAAAAACACATTTCATTTAAGTGTTTTTTAGAATGTAATATGTGACAACACTCCGTTTGATGCAGTCGCCTGCGCTATACCGGCTTGAGAAGACGAACACACGTCTGTCACCAGAATTCTGCCAAAATTCCAAAGAGAATTCTTTAACAATACGCTCAATTAACTGCACACGACCACAAATTCCAGCATCAAGTAACATAATATTCATGAGTATATATTCGCGAGAACAATATAAATGGCATTTGTATCGTCGTGTGTCGCTTTAACTGCATTTACTTTAATTTCCGTATGAATTCCCTCCCAGTATACATTACATTATAAATTTTACAACTTCTAAAACGTGGTCATATAAAAAGTGTTAGTTATAAGTGATTATAATTTAACGAGTTAACCCCCGCTTTAGGGGCGGCTTGTCATCCATCATGCGCTTTACATATGTTTGAATAAAGCTCGTGGGAAAAGGATTTCCTCTCAAAAGTCAGAATGAAAATGTTACTAGTAGGGTGACAATTTTATACTATTATTAGGCAAAATATTTTTACATATCTAATATATTATATATTGCGATTACAGCTACTTACTTATATTATTAATATGTGATTCAATTAATTCAATTCGCCTTATTACACATGAGGACAGCACTAAAGAGACTTCAAGTTGATTAGTACAGTCACTCACAATAATAAGGTTTGGATATGTTTCAACTCATTTTTATTTATATAGGAGCCGCGCAAATGACCACACTCCACCTGATGTTATGCTACAGTGTTATGTGTATAGCTTCTTGAGCTGGGACACACTCCTTTCGTTGAAACCCGACTACTCGAAAGTCGATTCATCATGAACTATGTCATTTCTAATATGTAGGTTTAAATATAAATCTAGTCGTGTATAAATGATGTGTACCCTAGTGTACAAATAGCGGATTAGGGCAGTTTCGCAAACAAGGCGTTGCCGCCACACGTCACCCTTCACGATTAATGCTATATTAATGTTTATTAGTATAGAATGCTTTGTTCAACACCAGCAGTCGTGATGCTGCTTATCCTACTATGAGATGTCATGAGCTACTACTTAAAATAGGTACTTAACGTCTCTACTCTCTATAAGCAACGAGCAAAACAAGCGAGAGCCAAAAGTCAAAATTAGCTAACAATCAGTAATGAATGTGTTCGCTACACTTTCTGTTGAAGCATGCTATTTAATATATAAATCTAGCGATACGGCTTCTTGCATTTATAATACATATCTATTACAGATTCTAAGTTGGTTATTTTCTGCCAATTGAGACAAGTCTGTAACGAGATCTGTCTCTTTAAAATCTTTCCATAATTGTAAGTTTGTATGTTACTTTTAAAGTCGTAAAAAGCCAGCATTAGATGAATTTACGTACTGATTTACAGTTAATAAAGCGAAATGTAGGTAAGACAGTAAGGTGTTTAATTTTGCAAATATTTAAACCGTAACTTTGTTCGATTTCTAAGTAAATCTCATTACATTTAAAATATGCTCATTACCGGCATTCACTTCACACTTCCTGTTTATTCGTGTGCAATCTGTAGTGAGCAAATCCGTTAATCTTGTTTGGCGGGTAGGCATAATGCACGTGGCGCCACGTGTCGGGGAAATCGAAATAATCTCGGAGCCCTACGCGTCGGCGGGCAAAGCGCGTGCGCCTTGCCGATAACGCCAAGAAACGCCATTCATTCCTGCGCTTTGTCGCGAACAATAACTTATTTATTATATTTGCCACTATTCAACCTGCCACCCTACTAAGTTACTAAGCTAATGTATACTTGACTTAACCTTGCCCGTTTGTTCAAAAGGGAGTCTGTATCCTATATTTTATACATAATTACGATTATGGTACAGAAGTGAGTTTGCATTTATGTTAAAATCAAAAAAAATGTTACTATGTAACAACATAACTTTGTTTTATGTAAGTAGTTTTGTCGTTCAGCCTACTATTTATATTTAGCAATGCCTAGAATGTTAAATTTTTATGTTACTAAAACTTTACATTTTAATTGCAGTACCTATTTGCCTAATATTTATTCTTATTACAGCTAATTAAAATACTAATTTTCCTGTAATTTCCTCACTCCCTTATTTATTTTTCACCAAACAGTTGAACAGTTTTTTCCTATGACAATACAACCCAATTATATTACTTTTATATTTATATGATAATCACAATAATCGCTAATTTTATTATAAATTTATGGATGAAATTTTGAATAACCTATGTCTAGCGTTTCGAGAAAATAATTTGACAGTTTATTTTGACGTGAGCTTCTGCGCTTGTGCTGTGTTGTTATTCCTATCGCGATTTCTCAATATTAACAAAGTCAACTATTAGGATCTGCGATTAAATTACATATAAGGCGAATTAGTAAATTATCTTAAACAATAATGGGAGAAGAAGACGAATATTCTTGCGTAAATGCTTCAAAACTAAATCTCAGAGACAATTCAGGTGTTAAAAAGAAGAAAAAAAGGAAGAAAGAGAGCAAAGAAAAAGAAGCAGTAATTGAAAAGGAGATTAAACAACAAGTAAATGAAGATAAAAGAACAAAAGCAGAAATTGCTTTCCAAAAAATGAATGAAAAAATGGTTAGTAATAACTTTACATTTAACTAAAAATGTTTTACTTGCAATCACATCATCAATCGATCACTTTCTAATGCTGTAAATATTATTGTTATGAATTTCTATAAATTACAATTAAATATTACTTATTTTCAGAAAAAGCAAAGAATCCTACAAAAAGCTGAGATGACACACAAGCAAAGAGTGGAAAAATTCAATCAACACCTAGACAGTTTGACAGAACACTTTGATATACCCAAAGTATCATGGACTAAATAGAATTCACGGAATAACTGTAACTTCATTTTAAAAAGAAGCACTTTTGTTTTGCTTTATAACACCAGCATATTAATTTTATTATGGTTTTTATCAGTAGCCTACAGTTGTTAAAATGAAACCTCTACAGCATTGTTCACTTATAACTGATTCACCAATAGTCACAGATCAGATGCTGATATTATACCAATATATTTCTTTTTTAATTGAGATTTTATACATGAGGATGTGCATAATCTACGATTTCATATTTTTTATATGACAATAACCTTAACCCGGCAAGACTGGTGAAAAAATGTAACAAGGAGTATGTGACAGGGTATGACATATGAAAATCTCTTGGTCAGTATTAGATTGTGTTCACTACAATGGTCGGATTCTTCACCAGAAATCGCCTCATCGGAAGTATTTTCTATTAAAATTTACAACACAAAAAAAAAAGTAAGTTAAAATAGCAGTGTTAGTTTTTGTTACGAAATATATACATCAGCTATGTAGCAGGGTACCACATACCAAAACGCAGTTTGCAAGCGTAAATCTCGAGCGCGATCAAGCCACTACCCTCTCTCATAACCCTTGTAACTCCAGCTACTAAAAGCAACAACAGATTTAATGGTCAAAAACAAAAAATACACGCAAATAAGTAACATGGTGGGTATGACATACCCCACCACAGTCTAGCCGGGTTAATACTTGGTATTGGTACACTGCCTTTATGAAACATTTGAGGTCATCAATAAAAGGAATTTGAATGAAATACAATAAGTAAAACATAATTTATATTGTAAAAAATCACAACATCATGGACGGATGTAATTATTTAAACTTAAGCCTATTGTCTACAAAATATTGGTCAAACTGCATCCTTATACTTACATTTATATAACCAGAAAAGAATTATGATGTATTTTCTAAGTTGATTTTATTCTACCAGAGAAATAAATTCTTAAGATCTAAACATAAGAGACTTATTGCAATTCCCTTTAAATTATAACATATGATATTTTATATACTTTTAGTGAATTCACTAATGGACACTTTCTTAAAATTAATTTTTACATTAGAAAGGCACATAATAGTCACTGATGAGATTTTAAAACAATTGAAAATATAACTAATTATCATATAGGTCATGGTTAAAATTAAAGATACACTTAAATTACACAAAGTACACTTTGAAACCTTAATTCATCTAGAATACATAACATCAATCCTAATAACGCATTGGGGTCAGCATCCAACAAATTTGAGAATGCTTGGTTCACAGCAGCCAATATATAGTTTATGAATGCTTATTACAATTATATGCATTTGCATATTTGCATATGCAAATGCATATTTAAGCCATTTTCAGCTGTAATAGCATATTTTACTTAAGATCTGGTTATGATGCATATTATCGATACATTTTGAGGCAATCAAAGGTGTAGTAAATAACTTTGACAGTGCAGTCAATGGCAGTTGGTCAGTCCAAGGAAGCATTTAACAATTCATTAATAAAAAAAAATATAGCCATGATTTGCACACACTTTTCTTACATACCTGAAAGCATTAAAAAGCTTGAAACTCATGGTTTGACATTGACTGAAGCTATGCAAACGCAAAGAAAAGTTTGAAAACATTTTGAACAATAACCCAGGCTTTGAACGTTTGTGTCAAATTGATAGTTTCATTAATGGGACGGCAGAACTTTTGCCACAAACTGTAAGTGCTAACATAGCACCAAAGTTCAAATTCTGCCCAGTTACCTCAGTGGATGTGGAGCGATCCTTTTCTACTTATAAATATATTTTTAATGATCAAAGACACAATCTTACCACTGAACATTTGGAACAATACTTGATTGTTTACAAAAGCATTAAAAATTTGTAATGTGTGAAACATTGATTGTGTGTATGTGTGTAAAATTAATATTTTAATAATGCACAATTTGTGTAAAATATATAGGTAATTTACTAATTGTATGCTGATTTTGAAATAAAAATATTGAAATGACTACTTTTCTTTTGCTGGGTTCCTAAAACTTATCATTTAATTTAGCATATTTTGCTTATTTTTATGCATATTTTACCTATTTTCATGCATATTTCAAGCATTTTTCATGCATATTTGCATGCATATAACAAGCTTTTTATGTTGCATATAATCCGGTCCCTACTTATTACAATGTAACTTATAACAAAATTACAGGCACAAATACATCTACTCTATTGTAACACGCATGTTAATATAATTCACTAAAGCGTATTTGCCGATCTGTGTCAGCCAGCAAACAAAAATTCTAATAGTCTAAACACTATTCTTAAAAAACATTGACATTAGGTAAATTAAAAAGAAGACTAATGACATACAAAGCTATGGCTAAAATTCGAAAACATTTGCTATTAATATAACTAAAGTTATCAAAACAGTGACTACACTAACTTCCATAGTACCAACGCCACTTTTCCAAAGGGAATAACTAAAAGTGAATACTTTTACATAATTTTCTTTTGTATACCACGGGTAACTTCCGTCGTCAAAATACATTGGGCATTGATCTCGTTCTCTCTCATACTCCTGCATCTCAATAGCGACCGCAGCGCCCTCTGTGTAGTTCCACGAAGTTACATCTTGTTTTAAATCACAATAAGCGCCTATTGCCTGAGACATTAGAACTCTGAAAATATAGCATGATTTTAATACATCATTAATACTATTAACGATAATGCAATAATATGGACTCCATCAGCAAACGTGTTACATTTTAAGGGCAGTAAATTACTATAATACAATTAATAAAAACGAACCTATTCAAATCAGCTCTCTGATACACCCAACATCTGTATTTAGAATAGGGATCTAGTTCATCATATGTAATAAGATATGACTTTAGATTCTCTTTCCAAAAACCAATGCATTTCATTCTGTAATCAGGATCACTATAAATATCAACGGGACGACCCAAATAATCGACTGTCAAACAATAATTCTCCTTTATATTAATTTGTTTTTGATCTGTATCACAAACGGAGAAATCTGAAATATTTTCTTTACAGTGCAAGTTTGGCCGAGGACTTAAAGTAACACCACCAAGGATCCTCGTTTCGAATAACACGTCGCCTTTTTGTGTGAAATTAAATTTGCCAGCGACCGGACAGCGTACTGGAGTTGGATTCTTCTTTAGGAATAAATCGTAACGCCAATCTTCTTGGTTTTTAAACTGAACCCATGAACATACTGTGTGGAAATCACTGTGGATCACAGCCACGCCTCGGCGATACCTAATAAGCATTATTATAAATTCAGTTTAACAAACATATTAAATTAACCATCTTGAGTCTAATCTATTACATTTCCAAAAATAATATATTCTTATGCCCCTAGTGCAGATACTAACATTAAAAACATGACTATCTTATAAATGTTTAGGTTTTTACTTCAAATCAATGTGAGTCTGTCAGTGATATGCAGAACTAAAAATGCCCCATACTAAATAAATAAATTTGTCATTAAGTCATTATAGGCCTTGCTATGGTCATAACAGACTTTAAAAAAGGGTGAAACACAGCAATAAGGTTTTATTTAGTATACAATTGCTACTATCTGCTACTGAAGCCTGGATTTGAGTTTACTGCCTTATATATTACCTAATAATATTGTGATGTTGTGGTACAAAATCAAAGCAAACATAATCTTTCTGACAGCCATCAACAGTGAGCCGAGCCATCATTATTCTGGAATCTCGTTGCTCTCTGAAAATAAAAATACATTAAAGATGTAAAAAGCTCCTTTAATCACAATTGTAAAGTAATCAAAAAATTACCTGCAAACATAAATAGTCCTTCTGTATCTACCCTCGTCAGGATAATACGTTTCTATAATGTGTGTTTCATTTATGAACAGATCGGCGTCAATGTTTGCTGTATTTATCCATTCTCCAGAAAAGTTTTGTGGTAAACGACATCCAGGTTCAACTACTTCTGCCTAAAAATTGGAACAATAATAATTAGATAAGGCAATAAATAATAATAAATAGTGATGTACAAAAATTTCTTTAGCAATTGTTCAAATACTCTCACCTTGACTGGTGTAATCTTATATCTTTCAGGTGATTGTTCCACCGTTTTCAAAGTGTTACATTCGGCTGTGATAGAGGCCCCAATATAAAGATCATCATCTCTGTTTTTAAGGAAACATCTATAACGCTCATCTTTACGAGATTCCTTCGTGTTAGCCACAGCAAAGAAATGATTTTTATCGACGAACCAGTGGCCTAAAAATTGGTTTTCATCAACACGAAATAGAAAAAAATACATGACAACTTTGCATTTAAGTTTTGTTATTATTTTTTATTCTTCTCACAAATCATGACATTAAAAACAGTGTTACAAAGTGGCGATTTGTATCACTTTCAAAGCATTAATTATCAGACATTTTTTCACAACTTTTTTACAACTTATACCTAGATAATATTTAAAATAATAAATCCTCAAAAAATTAAAAATCATACCCAAACAACTAAATTCAACAACACCATCAAAAGTACCAGTCATCCCCGGACACCTCTTATAAGTAATATTAAATTTCTGGTTAGTAATTAGAAACTGTGTCCCTGGTGTTTGACATGATTTGATTTGTGCATCAGGATTGTTACATTCTCCCGTAAACCTGAATCTATTCTGATATGTGAACTGCCATACACCCTCAAGAGACGATCTACAATTTAACTGCAACAAACATTGGTAATATCAACTTACATATATATGTTTAGTATAATAGGAGTTTAATGTCAAGTAACCATTAGGACAACTATAATAGAAAAACAAAATAATTATAAAATCATTATTGAATAAAAGACTGTCTAGTGTCAGTACTTTGTAGAAAATTAACTTAAACTTTTTTTATAAGCTGAACATTTCTGATCTCATGTGCTAGTCTGTACATTTGACTTAATAATAAAAATATATGTAATATATTCAAATATAACACTTGAAGTGACCTGGGTGTATTTCAAGATAAACTTGAAAACACCTAGGAGTCAGGAGAGGAATGAACCCTACTCTAAAGTTAGCATTTGTTCAACCTATCTCAACATGAGATGGAAATGGTGTAGAACTTCTAATAGCTTTTAAAGAAAAGAGTAATAAAACTTAATTGATAAAATATCTACATATGGTGTGATTCTCTAAAAAATTAAACTTACAGGTATGGAATTCTCAGAAAATAATGTAGTTAGTTGTTGATCAGCATTTAAACTTTTACAAACTCTCTGAACTGTAGGTTCTTCATCATGAGGCACATTCACACATGCAGTTTCTATTTTTTCCAAAACATTAACTGTTCTCACAATTAGTTTAACACAATAATAACAATCAGTGTATTTGAAGACCATTGTGTAATTTACGCTCTTTTCTATTTTAATATTTACACATTCTCCTCTGCAAAAATTAATAAAGAATTGTTTAGGTAAGTGCCCAAGGCGTGGCAACGCACGATACGTAATTTTTATTATTTACCGGCTAGTCATGGTTTTTGCATCAATGTCCGTTAAAGTTTGTTTTCCATTTTCTAAAGAAAACCATTTATTTCTCAGAATTACAGGAATGTTACAATCCGATGAAGCAAAAGAAACTGCAATAAATCAAAATTTGAAATGATGAAATTGATTCGATATGAAAAACCAAAGTTAGTTATTTATTTACTTACTACTTATAACTAATATAAGGCATAGTGTTGGCAAATAAACCATTATTACAACTTTAGTTATGAAATTCCTATTTGAACATGATAAAACCGCTGTATAAGGAAAGCGTCGCGGATGCAGACGGTCCCCAAGTCAAAGACAAACAGTTGAATAAATTTAAACATGACAGATGGCCACAGACAAATAATAATAGATACCAATGGGAAATATTATATGTACGAGTTATTTAGCACTATTGATTGACATGATCTGTCAAAAGCGGCAAACAAACGTTTAACGTCTCAGAAGTTTTAACATTGATTTTGTTTTAAATTATCGTTGAAGCCAATCCCTGAGTTAGGCTGATTTAAAAGTAGGTAAAAATATTATTTATGATTTTAACATGTTTTATTTTATAGCATACAACACTGATCGATTGTCTTTAATCGTACTAATAATAATTATACTATTTAGTTTCAGCATGGGACGCCGTAAATCAAAGAGAAAGCCTCCAGCTAAGAGGAAGGCTATTGAACCACTGGATCAGCAGTTTAATTGCCCGTTTTGCAACCACGAAAAGTCATGTGAAGTAAAAATGTACGCGTTGAACACTTTCTTTATATTTTACATAAAATCACCTTAATTTTCATATTTATCTCTTTTTGCAGGGACCGAGCGCGAAATACAGCTAGAATACAGTGTCGTGTGTGTTTAGAAGATTATCAAACATCCACAAATGTCCTCTCAGAGCCGATAGACGTTTATAATGATTGGGTTGATGCCTGTGAAAACGCTAATTAGTCTTAAGTTACATGTATATGTGATGTTTATTTGTAAAGTATATAATTCTAATCTTCATTTTGGCAATATAATTTCAGCTGGAAATGTTTCTATACTTATATTTTATTTGTTACTTTGTTAACACATTCAGCCACTAAATTACCTTTATTATTTGTGTTAATATTATACATTATAAAAATTGACAGATACAAAATTGTATTATTTTTACTTGAGTATGTGTAAAGTTGGATTTGGATGATAGAAGGTATGTTAGGATAACACAACACAATTAGCTACTCAGCAGTTTATTTTTAACAGTTAACTTCATATAGACATACATTTTTATTTAAGAGAAAAACATTACTACACACTATATTGCTATAAGCTTATTATTAATATTTGAATCAACATTCTATAAATTTTACATCAAATTGGAATGTATACATAATTTTGGCATAGAAATGCGCTTGCATAAAAATTGTACTTGCATAACAACAATTATATAAAGTTATTGAGAAATACATTTTCTTTTAAATTAAATAATTGTAATTACAATTTCATCCATTTTTAATATGTAACTTAAACCTCATAAAACAAATCAAAGTCCATGACTTCCTGTCCTGTTTATTTTAATCCAATTATTTCCAAAGTGGTCACTGTAGTAGCTTGAGACAAAACAATGTGCCTAATTACTTCATTTCAGGAATTAACCTTGTTCATTATTAAATCTGTCATAAAAATAATAAATCACATATAAAGAAAATTTATGTAAAAAATAATAATACATAACAAACAAACCACTAGCTAAACTAGCTCTTAACATTTAATCCTAAAAGGATAACTATTCAACAATTAAAGGCGATAGTATAACAATATATCAAAAATTAAATAACAGTGAAATTAGATGTTTGGTAATTACGTTCTGCCTTTGAATAGTTTACAGTTGTTTTAGGAAGAAACCAATAGAAATATTTCACTAATATTTGCAACTACATTATACTCTTTATGAGTTTTGTATTATAGGTGCTCTTAAACACGATGCAGTGCATAATATTACATAACTACAACTACACTTGGTAACAATGTCTCAAACATTTGAAGCTTAGCATTCAACTACACTTTATTATTAACGTGAGTAATACTATAAAATTGACAAATATTACCTTAAATTACGAATTGCTATAATGTAAATTAAATATAAAAAATAAATAGATACAGCACAAAGCTGCAATTTAAACCACATTCACATACTAAAAATTGAACTAACATTTAGCTAGCTAACAAAAATTAAGCTACACTCAATACAATAATCAACCTCGGGGATTTTAACCATGTCTGAAAACTCAATATATCTAATAAGACATGGTTAGAGGCCACTGCATACCACGGATCTTACACCCATTTCACGTGCATAAGCAGATATCAAAGTGCCAGTATAGCTTATCAAACGTACACCGAGAGTTAACAATAATAAACAAGCAACTTTAATTTGCCATCTCCCGGTCTAAAATAGGTACAGCGCAGAGATCAAAACTTCCTAACACACTACAAGAACTTTTTCACTACACGATAAGAATAAAGAACAGCATCACAACAAATATTTGAATAACAATTAAAACATATTGATTATACGAATATAAATAGTTTTGAAAGTGATTACACAGCATTTAAAACTTTCCCATATCCACGAAAGAATCATACTGCAAGTCGGATGCGTCACACACGGGTGATGACGTCACAGTTTGGTCACACACGGCCGTATCAGAACTATCATCATCACTATCTACATATTCAAGCAATTTACTCTCCAACTTAAATGCGTTGACGGCATCAATTGTATGAGAAAGCAAAGCATCGTCACAGGCGACAGGAACAAAATTAGAACAACTTGGCTCTTCTGTATAACGACCAGAATCAATGACGTCTGATATGTTAAGGGAGTCATCTGTTACTAATAAGCTATCAGTTTGTATGTTTGTGCTGCTCTCATCAATTAAATGTTCATGTGAACTTAAATGTATATCTGATATTGATGCGTCATTAACATCTAAATTATCTCTCGAAGTAGAGTCTGAACTTCTTGACAATTCCATATCAGCATTGAGTGTAATTGAATCGTCGCCATCACGTTCGATCTGTTGTAAATCATCGATGCATTTGGTAGAATCATCGCTGCTATCAGAAGCCAGTTCGAGTGTTCTGTCTAAATTAGCACAAGACATTTCATCTTCAAAAACAATTTCAACACTACGTATTCTCATAAGAGGAAGTTTGGAAGGGGATATTTCATTGCCTTTGGAAGTTCTTGTAGCTTTAGCATATGATTCGGAGCATTCACTAATTTCGTCGTAATCTATTTCATAGCTTTTTAAGTCTGAAGTACAGGGTGTACACTCAGAGAGTTTAGTGTTTATTTTAGTGTTAGTGTGAGAATGCGCGATTGTGGTATGCGAATGTAATCCCTAAGGTTGAACCTCCTCTTATTGTATAGAGGTGCCTAGATCCAGGCTGCCGTCCTCTTGCATCTTAGTCAAGAACTTGATGACTCTGTTCTGTGGCTCAGTTTGCTTCACCATATCGATGAGCGCCAATAGTTTCTTGATGCCGATGAATATCCTGAACAAAAAACAAAGTATTATATGATTTCCATTTATTTAATAATCGCAAATACAATGAATATGAAAACAAAATTGTTATTAAGTTACTTACTTAGCTCCTTGAATTTCCCGTTGTATTTTAGAGAGCTCCCTCTCAGTGAACACGTCACTGTCAACTAATACTGACATCACATGTTCTGCTTGAGATAGATTCGGTACATGCAAAACTCCCGTGAACGCTGACAATATTTCCATATCTTCCATCACTTGCCTGTTATTAAATTACAATTGTTAACAAAAATCTAAATTTTGGTTAATAATATGTAAGAAAACACCACAAACCTTCGGCTGCTAGTGCAGAGAATCAACAACTTCCTTCCCTTAGGTGGTTCCTTCTTCAACAAAACCAACAACGCTTGCAATGTGAGATTAGAATATCTCGGGCCAATTGGACCATAGTCCAATAAACGCTCGATATTATCAACCAAAATGCAAGAAAGAGTGGAGCGGTATGCGTCGTCGAAGTACTGCAACAATTATTATGAATAAATTTCAACTTACCATAAAAAGTACAATTTATTTATGTTATTGAGCGTATGTTTACTTTGCGTATTTGTAGACATTTAGCGGTTTCAGTAAATCCAACCATATCCTCAGGCGAGCATACTTTGACGAATGGAAAGTCTGATGTTTTTGCCAATTGAGCTGCCAACGCGGTTTTGCCACTGTTTGGTGCACCCTCCAATAGAACCGAAACCAAACCTGAACATATACAATGACCAAATTAAGGTTAAGCAGACAGAGTAATAGTTATTATCCTCTCATAAAATTTGTGGTCTCGTAAAATTTCTATATAAAAAGAATATCAACATGCCTTATGATCAAAGATAACTTACCGCTAGTCTCAGAAGCCTTGGCCTGTCTAATATAGAGTTGTCCATCTTCCAATAATGAGGACACAGGAGTTCCCCAATTTGTGATACCACGAGCCAAGAAGTGTTCCAAGGCTTCAGCAGCTGTTCCAAACGCCTATCAATCACAATTATTATTTCTTATTTCAATGAAAGGTATTAAATGTAAAAGTAATTATTAATTTCGTGTATTCAGACTAACTTACAGGTTTGATGTCATTTTCAAGTGCATGCAAGAAATCTCCACGTTCGACCATAAGTTTCTCCATAGCCTCTGGATCAACTTCCACCTTGCTTGAAGCCTTTATCAATCTATTCATAGCTGTAGATTGAGCAGCACGAACCAAACCTTCAAGTTCGGCGCCTGAGAAGTTCTTTGTCATAGTTGCTAGCTCCTAAAAAATGTGTTTAGTTTTCAGGCTAGCAACATAATACTATATTTCATTAATGGATTAACAGTACTAGAATCTGAAGCTTGTTATTTCAACAAAAATTAAATAAAGGAAAATAATTATAAATAAACAAAATTATTTATTGCTATTTAAAATTATTTTGATTTGATTATTTAAATTTATCTTATATGTATTTTCAATTTTTTTCTCATTATACATTTTATCATAGAACCTACCACCGTGTCAACGTCTTCAGATATTTTCTTATATTCCTTCATACGTTTTGTATGAATGTTGAGGATCTGAACACGACCGTTTTCTTCAGGCAACCCAATTTCCATCTGCACTTCAAGACGACCGGGTCTAAGCAGCGCCTCGTCTATCATATCACGTCTGTTTGTCATGCCAATGACTAGAATATTATTAAGCTGATCCACACCTAGAGAATATAACAATATTTTAGGCAATAGGGCAGAGTAATAAATATCGCATGGTACATGTGTGCATTTTGATCTATCATAGCATTTTAGTATTGGTTATGTGTATCAAAATGAGAGTTTCTAAATTCCACGTCTGTCAGTTTGACACATCAAAGCAATACTTTGGCTAATAACAAATGTAAGTAACGTTCCTCTCTTACCATCAGCGTCTATGATAGGAGAAAATCACAAAATTATAACCTAGTTACAAAAAAAATCATACAAACCGTCAATCTTAGAGAGCAGCTGATTGACAACAGTGTCATGGACGCCTGTATTCCCGCCAACAGAGCCACGAGCTTTACAAATGGCGTCAATCTCATCGAAGATTATGATATGCAAACCACTGTTCGGGCCGCACTACAAAAGAAACAATATATAATTCAGCAAAAGCGTATTGGAAAAATCATACTTGATTTGTGTACATAATTAATTTATAATCAAACCTTAAGTTGAATTAGAATTGAAACTCATCATGACAATTTTCTATCAGCACACATAAAAACAATTTACTGTATGGTAACTAACTAAAAGTCATACCCTCTTTTCCTCTTCTTCAGCATCAGCAAAGAGCCTTCTAACATTGGCTTCACTCTCACCGACATATTTGTCTAAAATCTGCGGGCCGTTCACAATCTTCGGTTCACGCGCATTTAACATATTACCGATTTGTCGCGCCATCAATGTTTTGCCAGTACCAGGTGGACCAAATAGAAGAATACCTTTGACGTGCTTGCAGCCTGGAACGGTTACAAACATAATTTTGTTAAGAAGCTAAAATTAAAGCAATTTATTATTAAGTAAAACACATTTTTTATTTTCAGGATATGTCAAACTTGTATAATTTTTAAATTGACAAATTACCGAGTTGTTCAATAACTTCAGGCGGGAAAACTCTGGATGCGAATGCACGTCTGAATATAGCATTGAACTCTTTGTCCAGACCACCAATTCCCATTTTCCCAAAATCCCAATCTGGGTTTATGATTGACTGCCTTGCCTGTACACTGTCAACAAAATGTAATAGTACAAGTCCTACGTTTTTAAGAAATTAATTAATTATAAAGAGTGCAAGATTCCTTAAAAGAAAAATTTAACAAAATTCAAGCCCATGTACCTTGTATTACCTCTAATTTTGGTTTTAGATGAAATCTGTGAATATCCAATATTTAAATTGCAGAACAAGAGAATAACATTAGTAATAGTAAGAGAAAATAGTTATTTTACCCTTTTGCCTTTCCAACAAGATTAAGTGAAGAGTTCTCGGCTTTATCAAACTGCACTGCTGCATCAGGTAACAGCCGACCAAACCTCACACGACGAGGGACAGGATTTCCGCCAGCGGCCAGTGCTTTTACATCCACAGCTGTATGAAATATTTCATATGAATTAGACCTTCACAGAGGAGCCTTGTCATACTAGTTCTATTAACAATCTTGCGAATTGAACTTCTTAGTACATAGTATTATAACACAAAGTAATTTGAGAATATTTATAAAAATATTAATGACAGAAGACCTTACCTTCTAGATTTTTCACAACCAAAGACAATACTTTTTTGTCTTGGAACGAAAAAGCAAGTATTTGACCGACAGTAAACATTTGATTTCCAAATTGAATCAGAAAATCTCTGGCCATTTGATCCGAGTCGTATGGATCCAATGAAGTTCTGTAAAAGGAAACAATTATAGTATAATTTTAACCACTTTGTATAAACAACAAAAAATACATAAGTAATAAGGTTACGTTTTTTTCAACATAAAGTCTGCCTCTAAGGTCACGCCGCAAAGACATTCTGCTTGTTGTGGCTTGAACACTTTTACATCTATTGCCTGAAACAAACACATATTGGTTTTATAACTACCAACTAGATAAGAAACATACTTTTAAAAAACTCACAATTCGCTTAACCTAATCATTGGAAATGTCTACATAAACATGAACTTGTCAAAAATGAAGTGAACGACCTACCTGCCCAATAGATAATGTTGCCCATTTCCTTTGTGGTGCTGAGAATCCAACACAACCACGCTCAACTCCGTTGTAGAATTTGATGCTAAACACAAAGTACTGAGAAGGTCCTGTCGACACTTCAACATGCCTGGAACAAATATACATGTTTAATGCCTAAATTTAACTTGTGATTATATCATAAGCAGTGAGAACCAGAAGTTAGATTAGTACAGACCAAGATTTAAAGAAGTGTTTAATTAATTTAAAATGCTGTATGTTTTATTTTAATTAATTTAATGTCATAGTAATTCACATAAAATTTGTAAAATGTAAATTCTGTAAATAATGTCTGGTAAATAAATTTTAATAATTTAATGTAATAGTAACAAAGATTTTTGTTACTATTATGACACACAAATGTGAAATCACACAAAAATATAGAAATATGTGTAACAAAAGACTATAATCAGTAACAGAAGAACATAATCAGTTAGTCCTCTTTTATAGAATCATTATTCATTTTAATGAATCATTGCTAACTGATTATATCATACTTATATTTACAATTTGAAGTACTTGAAATAGTGTTAATGAAAAATAACTTTTTTAAATAGCGTAAACTATATGTATGGAAAAATTGGGAAATTATATCTCACATGCTTCACGGATGTATTTTGGATGTAATCGAAGTGCCCAATAATGGTAAATAACAGGAACCTGTTCTATTCTATTCTTTTAAATCATCCATAGGTTTCTACACTTGAACTTCTCAAAATACAAATTATACTTGATGTAATAAAAAACCAAATATAAACATATAAATAAACTAAACTGTAGCAGCGCCTTATTCACTTCAACAATACATATAATAATATTAAGTACTGATTGTCATTTGTAGCTTAATTTAAAATGCTTTATTAATTAATAATTGACTTATGCATGTTTTAAATTCTAAATTATTCAACTTATTCAACTATAATAACGCTTAAAAATTATTAATGACATAATTTACATACTTGACATCACTTGGGAAATCATCAGGGTTGAGTAAAGCACAATTTGTGATGGCAAGTTCATCAGCTGGGCATTTCGCTGCTTTCATACGCTACAAATAAAACACGGGTTATGTAACGTTAATACTTCATCCCTTAACACTATCATGCTAAAAATTGAAACCCTTTCTGTCCACCATAACAAAGCATGTTATAAAAATTACTGTATCACTCAAAATCTTTAATAACGCTAAAGCAAATACCAGTATAACTTTCTCAGTATTGGATTTTTAAAAACTTGTTACAAAAAAGGTAAATGTCCAAGTTTCCAAAGCTTCGAGTCGTAAATTAAGTACAGATATTGATTTCTAATTAAATTTTGTGCTATACCTATAATATAATACAAATTTGTAATGAAATGTTTTAAAGTCGTAAAAGATTGCATATATTGCCAAATCTGGCTAAGTATTCTTTATTTAATATACATTAAGTCACCAAATAGAACAAAATTCAATATTAAATATATAAGGTACAATGACCAAGAATATATCTTAAAACTTACCACTGAAGACATGTTTTATAGTGTTTATAATTAAAAGCAAACTAAATAACAAGAGCAATAGGAATAACAATAAAAATATATTCACGTCGCGAAAGTTGACAACAAGCAGCCGTCAAATAAAGACTGCATTGAAAAATTCTTTTTCAGCTAAATGGATCAATACAAAATGAACTGTGCTAACTACGGTGTTGCAATATAAAAATATAAAAAAATAAAGTTGCTATCCGTTAATAGTTATTTATTTTTTAACTTTTAAATAAATCTTTAATAAAGTAATTTCGACAGAAATGAGAGAAATTACTGTAAGTGAAAAAAAGCCCGCTTAACGCCTTTTAGGGAATAGCGGCAGCGTTGTACTCTATATAGTCACCGAAAGGCGTAATTCCTGTCTACATTCACACACACAAACAAAAATCCTAAAATGGCTGCTATGCGGCAGATAAGTTCGCTTGATGTGTGATTAGTTCTCAAAACAGTGACTTTTGTACGTTGTATTTAATGGATCTTGTCTTTAATTAAATACGAATGTGATATAAGTGTGTAATATAATGATTATGACATTTAATTATGAATAAGCTGGTCCGACATTTAACATTGAAGTACGGTAGTCAATAACCTCAAATAGAAGTTATCTGAAGATGGAGCTTGCTAGGGCACCCCAAGGTATATGATGTCAATTTATATATTAAGCTATTTTAACAATTTAATTGATATTATGAGTTAAAACATTTATGTTTGATCTTACAGACCAAGATCTACGTAACATAATTGACAAATTGGCGCAATTTGTCGCCAGGAATGGCCCAGAATTTGAGCGCATGACCAAAACAAAGCAAAAAAACAATCCAAAATTTAGCTTCTTGTATGGTGGAGAATTCTTCAACTACTATCAATATAAAGTGACTACAGAGCAAGCAAGTAAGCATAAAGAACTGATGATGTCTGCCTAATGTTAACGATGTGATCGCGCTGTGTCAGCCGCCGTTATAACTGAACTCAAGTGTCCCTCCGCTGTTTATAGTTTTAAAGCAATCCACTGGGGCCCAGGGGGCTCCCGCGCCCAGCGGGGCTTATATGGCTCAGAACAGGCAATATGTACTGCCCCAACAGGCCGCCGAAATGGGAGGAGCACCACCATGGCCGAGTAATGCCGCCCAGGACATTCAGCACCAGATACGTATGTTGCAGGACCAGATCAACCAGTCTGAGAACAATCTCAATGCGCAACACACTGTGAGTGATATTCTACAGCAACATATTTTTATGTTTATAATATCTAACATTTTTAGTGCTCCCAGGAACATCTGTAATATCTTTATTCTAAAAATAATATTGCAATTACCTTTTTTAAAATGTTTTACACTTAACACATTAAACACTGCATGCCCATCCGTGGGTCATTTTGCAACAATGTTACCGGCCCGCGTGCTCATGGGTGGGCACATGACATGTTTTACTTGGGGACTGCTTGTACAGGGGTGGGCATGATTTAAATAATATACAATTGAAAAATAATATAAGTAATTAACAATAAAAAAATGCCGGTCCATATGTGAGAAATACGATTTTACAATGCGGCCTTTAACGTGTTAAACATATTTTCTTGATGGTTTTTTTTCCATATTAAAATATTTTTATTGCTTGCATGGCTATGCTTTGTTGATTAGACTTGTCTTGCATTCATGATCTCTGATTTTTAAGAAGAATACTTTGGCTGTTTATAAACTTGCATATTTTTTTCAGACCAATGACAACTTTATTCCTTCACAATATTAATGAGATAATTTTCAGGTTCTAATTCAGCAACAGCAAACCAAAATTAATGAATTAGTGACAAAAGCTCAAAATGAAAAAATACAATTAATGGCAGAAGAAAACAATGTGAATCTGCAAGACTTGGATAAAATACTCCAACCTATTATTGATACATGCACTAAGGATAGCATATCTTCAGGTATATGCTTAATATGTCTACTTTAATCACACATTTCATAAGCTTAGCACCTATATTATTTTAACTAATTCTTCCTGACAATATCAAATAGATGACTTTCTATAACCCAACTTACTTATTTCTTAATATAAGTTGCATTCGAGAGTTCTATTTTTGCTAAGTTTTGCCTTAACCCTTTGTGTGAAGACTTTCCTAACCTTATATAAGATCTATGCTTAATAAAATAATGCTTTTTTCCAAATGTTGTTTGTAACTTTAATTTTAAGAGATAGTTATATAAAATTCATCAGATGGATGCCAGATATATCCGATACCTATATTGAAAGGATTGAGTGTGCAAATGTAAATAAGTGTAAACCTGTTGCAGGCAAAAGCTGGATATTGCAACATGCGACATCCCATGATGCTGGACAAGTAATCTCACAACATCTACTGAGGAACGTGACACAACTTGGAGCTCCATTCACACAGAAACTTCACATCATATACCTGGTGAATGATGTGTTGCATCACTGGTTAGTTATACTCCTTCCATATCTTTCTTCCTTAACTCATTTTGTTGCTGTTGTGTATTCTATTGCTTTTTCTTGTGCTTTATGTTAAAAACATACGCCTATCCATATATTTTGGAATTTGGTGCCAATGTATTATTTTTGCTAAACGTAAGTAATGAATGAAAACTGAAAGTGAAAAAGGTAAATGTAATCAAATAATTAGTAAATAATTGTATTGAATCATCGGGAATAGTTGTCAATGTGTAAATACAAACTGTTTTCATAAGTTCGTGTGTAATAGTGTTACAATTTGTGTTTCATTTATATGTAACTACAAAATTTTACATTGCAATATTGGAAATAACTATTTTTACTTTATTATTTATAAATTTTTAATTAAAAAAAATTGTTACCATCCTTAATTGTCATCAGTGAGTTGTTTTCTTTATGTGAAATATATTTTGTAATTCAAATTGTATAATAAAAAAGGGTGTTAATTGATATTGTTTTGTCATTATAAGTCCCCTGTCGCAATGATCGCAGATGTTGCTCGGTATCTTTGATTTGTTATTCCTAATTACAGTGCACGCAAAAATGCAGAAGATCTCAAGAAAAATTTGGAAAATGTGGTGGTTCCAATGTTTTGCAATGCCAGTATAGGTAAAATATTTAAAATATCATGTCCTCAAGATGTAGGTCTATCGTGTTGTTCATTTCATCTTCTGTTTTTGAGTATAACATCTATTATAGTGCTCATCACCTGAGGTTCATACCAGGTAACTCGCTTCTGTCCACTCTACGAGAAAGGCGCGCGATTGATACCTTTTCCATTGCAGCGGTGACTGAGGAGCAGGAGACTAAACTTAATAAACTACTCACATTGTGGGAGTCAAAGTCTAATTACTTTGAGAGTGGTGTTATTGAGAAAATGAAGAGTCCTACCGCGTCGTACCAGGAGTATCAGAACTATTTAGTATCACAACATTCGAATGCGATCGCTCATCTCTCACAACAGACACAAGTTACGTTTGACAAGTAAGTGCAAACTAGAGATAAAAATGTTTGTTTCAATTGGTATTTTTAATCTCACTCTATTTTCAGTTATAAAAAACAGCACCAGGCGTTTGTTACACACACAGTGCAACAAATACAGCAATTAGAGATGCAGAAGCTTGCGTTCCACAAGAATCAAGACACAGTAAAAGACAATTACTCTAATCCTAACGGGTTTGGAAATCAAAATTTTCCACAAAATTATGATCAGAATGATCAGAATAATTTAAGTAAACAGATTTATGGTAGTGATAGTTTAAGTGGAAATGAAAACAGCTATGACAGTCAGACATTTGATCAAACAAAAATGCATGATGTTAAAGAAGAATTTGATTTATCTAATCTTCCAAATGTAAACTTTTCTCAACCTCCACCCGGTTTTGAAGTTAAGAAGACTGCTCCACCGCCATTTCAGAATGGGCTTCCTGATTTAAGTAAACCTCCTCCTGGATTCCATCCCATCCCTGATATGACTGAAGAATTAATGCCCTCTATACCATATTTCGAGTTGCCAGCTGGATTAATGGTGCCACTTATAATGGTTTGTATTTAATGTTTTTATACTTATTGTTAGTTTAAAAGGTGTCTTCTTTTTCTTGTATTGCATATATATTTTAGTTAGAAGAGGATAGATATAGGCCATTAGATCCTGCTCAGATTCGGTTACCGCCGCCGGCCCCTCCCAATGAGAGACTGTTGGCTGCTGTGGACGCATTCTATGCAGCCCCCAATCACGAACGACCGCGAGACAAGTATGTATTCGATAGCTTGTATTTACTTGTATATTTTTTATAAATACGAAATGTTAGTAAGGGTCAAGGGATAAGAGTCCAGGTCAATGCGTTTTATCTTAACGTTATAGGCCAACAATAATTATGGCGTTATCTAAAATAAGTTCCAAAAATGTGTATGTTATTACAAAATCATTATTATTATTTTTAAATTTTTCCATATGTAACACTTGACCCAATGAGTTATTCTCAAATTTTTAATTTTAGTGAGGGTTGGGAAAAATTAGGTTTATATGAATATTATAAGGCAAAGAATGCGGCAAGAAAACGAAAGGAAGACGACATTGCTCAAGGCCACAGGATAAAATCTAAGTCTCCAAGTCCAATACCCAAAGATTTACAGAAATTGTCACCACATCCCAGGAGATACAGGTATGACGATGAAATATACTAACAATGGATATGTTCATGTATAGCTTAAAAACTAATATGGAAACATAAATCTTTAATCTAAGGCAAGTAGCATGACTGTGGTTTCTTTTTTGTATCAGATCTAGAAGTAAAACACCGGAAGCAAAATCACCTATTAATTCAAAATCAAGATCAATATCACCACCATCGCCCAGAAAAAGAAATAATTTGTGGAGGAGGGATAGAGAAGGTATGTTTCTTTCAATATGATGACTGGCAGGTGTCAAGAAAAAATGTTTAGAGATTAATAGATTGAATTTATATTTATTTTACTTATAGGACGGAGAAGATCGCGGTCTAGGTCTCATTCTCGGTCAAGAAGTCGGTCTCGTGATCGTCGTGACTCGCCACGACGAAGAGTAGAACGTTCCAGATCGACTACGCCACCTAGTTTCTTGTAATTATATTAATTAATATGCATCACTATACCATAAGTCAATTGACTAAATCGGTTGGAACTAGCAACTACAAAATTAAATATTGTTTATTTCTAACATCTTTTAGGTATCTATAATTATACGAATTCCTTTTGCAGAGGCTCTTCATTCGGCAGCCATCAATCAGGTATAGATTCCAGTAATAAAGGACATCAAATGCTCCAGAAGATGGGATGGAGTGCTGGAGGTTTGGGAGCCGCTGGACAAGGTATTGCCGAGCCAATCAGTGGAGGTGCCGTAAGAGACAGACAGGATCAATATAAAGGTCATTATTCAATTCAAAAATACTTTTTCTATAGGACTTGCTGCCTATGGGTCTCTCTCATTTTTATTTTTTATTCACAGGTGTTGGAGTAAACTTAAATGATCCTTATGAAAACTTCAGAAAGAACAAAGGAGCAGCATTTATTACAAGAATGAAAGAAAGAGCGTTGGAAAGATCATGAGTAGAAATAAAATATAGTTTAATTGTCAAATATCGATCAATTTATTCATGACCTTAGTTTACTTTCCACTTAGAACATATTCACTGAAGTTGAAATCTAAAACTTGAATTATATTTTTACAAAGTTATGAATTCACTTTGTTTTATTTTTTAAATAATGCATTCCAGACTGTTATGATTTGCCTCAGACTTAACATGTAAATAATAAAAGAAAAATCGTAAACATTACTCCCAAATAAAGGAATGTTAATAACAATTATTGTCACATTGTGACATTATAGCTCATAATCTTCTTCATAATTATTTTTAAATTCTGCCATCGAATCTAGACTTTCTTTCCACTCAAATTCCTCAAGTCCTTCAGCTTTAAACTTATGTAGTTTTGCAAACTTGATTCTACTAGCTTCTCTATGTAGTTTCTCAATCATGTTCTCCATAAAATTGCCATTATGGTATGCTGCTATCACAGGTATGCTTTGTACTCTACAATCTGTTGTTTCATCATTTAAAAATCCAAACTCATTTAAAGCACTAGAGAAGATTTTTGGATAAGGCGTCTTCACATTGAAAGGACGTTCAGCTATTGTAACATCAGTAACTGATAAATAATTAGTAGAAGCAATATACAATTTAAACATTTCCTGTAAATTATTACATCCATATGCAGGCAGACCGCTTTGATGTTTGTATTCCTTTTTATTCATAGGTGCTTTTAAATATGACTCTGGAATTCCTCGTACAGTTACCATTTGAAAGATTTTATCTTGAGCTACCTTGCAACTTGGTGTGATTGTTGTGTATAGAGGCTTAGTCATATTATTTAAGTGATCTATGAGGTACTCGGATTCTTTTATACCAAACGGCAACCCAACTGATGCTGCACCCATCTTTCTACCATAACCTGACATGTCAGCACAGAAATCTGATAGTGTAGTAGAGTTGCTCTTATGCCTATACTTTTGACTCAATGTATCTAGAGTTGTTGCTAAAATTGCTGAAGTATGATAATAAAGTTTGGGGTCATATTTTATGTAATCAAATAATCTTGGGCTTCCTGGTCTTCGCCATCCTTTCTCACTGGAACATAATGGCACGAAAAATGTGGCAAATTGTGACAATTGTTCAATACTCAAAGCTATATTTGCTAATCTAACAGAGTCCTTAAGATTTGACTTATCTTTTTCCTCTTGAGTGATTGGATCATTGTCTGTGAAGTAGGAAGGTATGATTGGATGAACTAAAATAGGTTTTGAATATTCATCTGCAATATGCTCCATACAACCAAGGGTGAGCCCAGAGAAGCCGTCTGTGCAGTCAAAATTAATATGAAACCCTTGCATACTGTCACACTCTTCAATATATTTGCGAATGTTGTCAGAAAATGTCTCTCCAAAATCACCATTCCAAATACTTTTTCCACTTGAGTACACATCAAAACTTTCCTGAAAAGTAAGTGTTTAAGAGTTACAAATGGTTCTACAATACATAGAATAAACCTGAAAGCTTTCTATAATAGAAATTACCGTTTCACTTCCACGATGATAATCCTTAACAATATTAATAGTTCTAGAATGAAGTCGTGGATACAAAAAATCGGTCCACGTATTAACATCAGTCTCCAATGAATATTCCTTCTTAACAACTTTCTCTGTATCAATATCTTGCAAGTACTCGTTCTTAGAGCATTTGGGTTCCTCAATTTTCTCAACATTATGCCATACATCAGACTGGTCTTCAAACTCTTGAGATAAACCTCCATCTTCAGGCAATGTTTTCAAACTCCCTTGTAAATCAGCTAATAACAACCGAGGAGTGTAAGTAACTTCTCTCTGAGGAGTGCGTCCCTCTCTGTACAAGATATCATGGTTGCATTCTGCCTTGACAGTGCCTGTGTAGTCGAAGCTTAACTCTTGGGCATTCCAGAAGTGAGCCCCAACAAAATTTGTATAATGTCCAAACTGTAAAGTTAGTATTTCACGTGTCGTCATTATCAAATGTTTGTTAATTTATAACAATCAAGAACAGTAAAATAAAAACAGTCTAAATTAAATTTCACTTTCCCACGAGTCTACAAGCGCGCCGCGTAAAGTCGCAATTTAATGTTTTCATATTAATATTTCAGACATTATAATTTGCTAATGTCAAATATTGTACACCACAAATCAGTTATTGAGCATACAAAATGACGTAGAGTCCCAGTCAAGTCAAAAATAGGTTCTCAAAATGTGTAGAATCTTTATTAAAACTTTCAGCGAAGCCCTCCTGCGTACACCTCATTTCCAGAACTCGGCTAAAATTAATCTATGATAGATAACCTAAAAATACTCTTAATTTTGACATTAAGGCATTGGCCATATTTCAGCCAAAGAAATCACTATTTTTCTTTGTTTTGCAATTTTGTCCATTTTTAACATGGTATTAAAAGCTTCCAGAGTGAATCTTGACTTAATAATTAAAACGCATGTCTGAAACTATGTTATCACAGAAAATATTAATGATGAAAAATACATAATATTTTTATGAGAAAGGGAAACACACTTTACTATTTTCATGTGTTTACGAATATTTGCTACTATTTTAATACTCTAAGTTTGGGAAAATAATTCAAGACCGACAGGAAACAAAGCAACAAATACGCAACAAAAAGAGGCTTATAATTTTATTAAGAAAATGTTACAAAAACAAAGCTATTGTACAACTTATGCCTAAAATATCAAAGTCTACACCTAAACTAACCTAACACAGGTTTTATATCCAACCCCTAAAGATATACACGCGGGAGCACTGGCAGTGGAAAAATACATTTTTAATTTATGACCATATACAATTCAATACAACTAAAACTGATTGTTACACAAAACATTGCCAAGTCTTTCTATACCTAATAAATCCAGCAATGTCGCTTTATTTAACATTCTATAATGATTATGAAAATAATTTATACCAGCCACAATGTTTATATTGATCGAATTCACCTATATTTACTAAATTGCACTATAATTGTAAGAGGTATACAAAAAGCACCTAATTAATTTAATTCTATTTATAGGGAAGTATTCAGTGGTCATTAACATAATTACTAAGGTATATTAAATTAAATCGTAAACATATAGCATCTCATAATATACAAAGTATAGTAAGGCTAGGCCACAAATTAATTGGTTTTACTTAATTTTTTTCTAGCAGACAAAATTATAATACAAAAAAAATATTTAATCATATAACGTTTAACTATACAAAAAAGAATTCCTATGATTAAGAGCAGACATGGTGTAAATTACAATAGCAAATCTCATATCACAGTCATATCTATTCTAATTAAGTAGAGATTGCTAATTAGAACTAGAGATTAAGTGAACGATTAACATTATTAGGGGAGGAGTAATAAAATATATTTTATTAAATTTTTCAAAAATAAACCAACTAAACACACGCAAATTAGTTATATTTTTGAAAAATGCAATAACTTTTTTGTACATTTCTTGGTCCCCCATTATTATTTTATTACCACTTATGTCAAGTTCATGATTATATTAGTTTATTCATTAATTTTGCCTGCCCGTATCTAACCAATACCAGTTCACCGTCGCTTTACTTTCACTAACACACCACTCTACACATCAACACACTGTAGTTCTCGATCACAACCAAGCCTATCTATAAAAATCACACCAATTACATGTTACCAACCATAAATTATTTTTTATATTGATGTTTGCTAGGACGATGTATAAATAATCGGCTCCGATGCTCATTTTACCACGAGTATTCCTACACACATGTGAATAATAAGAATAATTATGCGTGTAGAACATGTACTCGTATTACTAGACAAGTATGAGTCTTACTCGATAGCGAGTATCGTATATTTTAGATAGAAAGGTTTAGGGCACTCACCTGTCATTTCTTGCATGATGGCAACTTGTTAATAATACCAAAGGAATATTCGTATAGAACAGTTGCGGGCAAAACTCATACTTGCCGTATTGGTTTACAATGTAAGATAGTAAAGAGCCAATTTTGAAGCCCTATATCTCCATTTCTTCCTTTAACTTCTAACTTCGTGATTTACGCAGTCAAGCAACAAGTATGACAGCCTATGGTAATTAATTAGGGAGCAACTACACAATGACAACAATTTTTTAGATTAAGGAATTTATTAAGAGCTTTTAAGACTAAAATTGCAACATTATTGTAAACGTCAAGTCTTTCTGTATGGAGCCTATCGGTAAACAAAAACAGATTTTTAATGCGAAAATCGGCACTTAGGTGCGTTAGAGAGCGTTCTAATATTTTCCGAAGAGCATAAAAGTTTAAGAACCCCCGACCTAGTGCAAAACATTCTTATGCTAAAACTAATATTAATTAATATTTACACTAAAAATTTGAGTCCATCATTTCATAATTGAGGAGCATAAATGCGTTTGCTGACCAAATTTGATCGGTCTTAGAGCTGAAAGTTAAACTTTAACATAAATTTTATGATTTGGCCAGATTTTCTCTTTTCTACAAGGCATATATACATCGTCCTAACAAACAACACTCAAAGTAGAAAATCGTTTTATCGAAAAAGTCATTTGAATTTTGAGAAACCCGCCATCGAGAACGCCAATCTAATATATAAATCTTACAATTTAACTAAACTTAATTATTAACAAACAAAAGCATGAATTTTTAGTCAAATGTTTTTAACACAATTAATATTAAAAATAAATAACCTAGATATTAAACCTATTACGGATTACGGCTATCACTACATATAGAAAAAAAATAAAAAAGATCCTAACATTCGAAAATGGATTTAAAATTAACTCTTATTTCTAGACCATAAGTTCCAATATGGAACAGATGTTATGGTACTTGTGATTTTATCAGACGAAAGTACGCCGTGATAGAAGCCGGGGAACAGTTTAAAATCAATTCGTGCGTTCAAAATAAATAGTTTATTTATATTTAACACATTAATCAATCAATTATACCACAATAATCAAATGAAACTCAATCAATAATTTTCTTTCTCAATACTACTTTCATGATTAAAAGAATTATAAATATATCCATATAACAATTTAGTAACTTTAAATAAACTTATTTAATTATCCCGACTTTACTTAATCATGTATATTAGTAATATTCCAAATATACATAAAAAAATAAAATAAAAATAAACAGATTCGTCATGCTTTTAATAATAACTTATACATAATATCCTTAAGTCATTTGTAAAAAAAATCGGAAAGTTCATTCACGGTGGGATCGGTGTAACATTACCCGCTGTTGACAGCAAAAAACCAAAATGTAGCCGCAACGTTATTTGTACTTTTATTCAACTACTAAAGTATAAACCAAGACTGTCTATAATAGCTCATTTTCATTGATCGATGATTTAGACTCGGTAGCCCGCATGCGGGGACTCGCTTTTCATACAGGATTAGTTAATGTTAAAATTATCACGAGTTCATTTCGAGCGCTTTTATATGGACTTTCAAATATAGTATATATATATTCTCCAGTCTCCATTGAATTAAAATGTAATTTATATGTAAGCAATTATGAAGTGTGATGGTCCCAATATTTCCAAAAGCTACCTGCTTTGTATAACGGTCGTGCATATTTGCAATCGTTCCCTATGTGAATGCGAGCTCCATCCCGCACCCCGCATGCGGTAACTAAAAGTAATGTAAATAACGTCTCGTCATAGATTTATTATCGAGTTTTGACAGTCAATATTATTTGTAAATTGTGCGCTTTCAATGTTCAAGTGAGTAATAGTTGAATCAAAAATTGTGTGACATATGACCGCACTCCGCCTGGTGTAAGTTAAGAGTGCGGTGATAATTGCTACCAAAAGGAAATATGGTTGGACGTCGGTAAATTCGGCCATATTCAGTCTTTTAATTAAGCCCTACAATAGGTACTGAGCATTATTTGTGATTATTAAAAATCATTAACAATAAGGCCTAGCCTGTCAATTATATGAAGACATCAAACGTATACATTTCAATAAAAATATATACAATTCATACTTCATCTGTATTCATGTTCATTTTTGATAATAATTTAAAAAACTATGTGGCTTACAACTAACTTGTTTGTTTTGATTAACCTAATCCGAGTTTTATGAAAACTTTGCAGCCGTCGTGGTCGCGGCGAGACTGCACGACGGCTGCAAAGGTCCCGAAATGCAGCATTGTTAATCAAAGTAAACGCGTTAGTAAGCCACATAGTCTTTGAAATTAATTATATCAACAATAAATCTATGACTACACGTGTCTATGTCGTGGTTTATTGGACTAAAATGAAATATCACTATTTTAACTCGTACAAAGTAGTCAATTCTCGTCACCGATAGCAGTTACAATACGATAACAAGAATACGTCCGTCCTCTATTATTAACGTAAAATTAAAACTAATTCAAATGACAATTTCAAGATGAAACTTGAGAAACATACCACTTAAAAAACTACCTTTAACTACAAAGAAACAAAAAATTACAGTGTAAGATATGTAACAAGTGTTATTACTGTAAAATAAAAGTAAATACACTAATCTGGTACAGACTTGGAATTGAACGCGACCAGTCGTACAATATACTACAAAAAAAAAAAGATTAACTAGTTAGTGGGACATATACCTTCGGGTTGAGCGTAGCGGAGAAAAGACTTGCGAATTTCCAATACAAAATATCGCTACTTATAGGGTTTTATTATTGTATAAAGAAATGACAGACGAGTGCCCTAAACTAAATTTCTAGTTCGTAAATCCATACAACATTCCCGCATTGTTTTTGAAAGAAATAATAATCAATTAATTCGCGAAGTTTCAAATTATTTAATACAGTCGTCATGCTAAATAGTAATATAGGGCGAGGTGGACTCATCCGCGGAACACGTGGCGTACATCACAGACACAGAACAATCACCCTTTTCTGTGTCAGCAGACAATGAAAGGGACTGGGTATCGATTCGCACCCCTTTTGATCAAGCTTTAAAACTACATAGATGTTTTAAGAGAATTTTTTTAAACACATTTTTCATCCTCTTGTGACCCTATATAATATAACTGCCATGTCCGTTACTATGTCCATGATTTATATTAAATTTCAGACATAATTATAAAAAGGATTTATTTTTCCAGATAGTTAACATTATTTTAAATTACTTAGTAAAAATTAATTTTCTTCGCCCATTAAAAAGTTCATACCATATAGACGCGACTGATTGCGACTGACCAAAGCAATTGTTTACGCAAATCTGATTTTAATATTTAGACTTATTAAACAACTAAATATCCAAAGTAGTACAAAAATACAAATTCGAAGACACATTTTTTAAACCTAAATTTTACTAGGCCATATATGTTTTATAATTTTTTATCAAAAATAAATTATAAAAAAAACGTTATATTTTCGTTGAATTACAATTTGAATGACATTTGAAGCGATATGATTGGTCCATAGCACGTCTTTTCTCCGCTACCCACATCTCCACTTTAGTAAATATAATAACATACTGATTGGTACTAATAATATTCTACAACAACCAATCAGAGCACTCCAACCCTACGTCGATTCAAATATTTGCCCAATTACAACGTAATAAGATCACAATTGTATTTAATGTACCGTACAAATGAATAAATACTAATTAAAGCACTCGATTGACCAGAGGCGTTTTCCGTCTGTTTGTGTGCGTCGTTGTATTTACTTGTTGATACATAAAAGTTGATTTCGGCCGTTTCGCAACTTTTTCTGTAACAAATGATTCGAAAATTAGTGTTTTCATTTTCCCACCGACAACACCTCCCTTTAACCATAGGTGGGTAAAACGAGCAGTTGCATCGTGACGTACAAACTCTTTACTAATTTAATTTTTTAAATAATTACCTGTATAATCTTCATCGGCAAAAGATAAATCAAGTTTCACTGGCGTTGTTAAATCAAGTTCATCCTCATCATACGAATGTAATATCTATAAAAAGTACACAAAGTTTCGCCTAAATTTTGGAACAGCCCTACATGCTTATGTAATCTCAATATTTTTAGTTCAAAAACAATTACCTCAACATCGCTACTGAATTCATCAGCGGAATCATCTAAACTAGATGAAGGAGCTGTCGTTATTAACCTGTAGTCACCTGCACCGAACCTTCTGCTCGTTGTATCCATTTCTGCATCGTATGACGATGACTCCTGAGGAATAATTAGAATAATAATAATATCATTTATTAATTCTAAAATCAAATCAAATCTGCCACTATGAAATTGGGTCCCCGAGACTAAAATCATGAACATCGTCAATTACCTGATCCATAGCTTCTTCTTCATATTCATCTTTTACATCATCAACTTCTTCCTTAATTTCATCATTTTCTAATTCTACATCTACATCATCGTCTACCTCGTCGGTTTCCTCTGCTACCGTCATTCCATTGTATTTCATCTCCCCTCGCTCTAAAGCTTCTAAACTATCTGTTAATGTAAAATAAATATGATTAAAATTTATAATTGTGTAAATTAGACATTTATTAGTAAATAATTGCCATACCAGGAAAAACCATAGCGTCCTTAATTGCCTGAGGATCTTTTCTAGACCATTTCTGAACTTCCTCATCCATTTTTTCTACTTTGGAAGGATTCATTGCCCATAAGCAAGCTGTAAACGGACATCAATTATTTGTACCTACTTTAATAATTTAATCCATTGCGGGTTCTATGTTAACTAAATACTAACCTTTTCGTTGACTACCATTAGCAGAGGGTTTTTCAATTTTTTCAAAACACTTATTTAGACTAAGATTATGTCGCACTGAGTTTTTCCAACCATTTGGTGCCGTTTTAAAATATGGAAAATGTTGACTGGAATAAAAACGGCGGTATTATAAATAAAATAAAAATGATATAGTTATTATAATGATAATAATTTAGCTTACCACATAAAATTGTAAATTTCTGAAACAGGTAAGCTTCCTGTTCTTGAATTTTTTAATGCCATTGCTATTAAACAGGAGTATGAGTACGCCGGCTTTGGGAAAGCGCTGACCAAATTCTTTGAATTATCCATATTTAAGTGCGAACCAACTGCACTTTTAATTATTTGCCTACCGTTTGTATTTAAACTTGAATTATTTATTAATATAGTTGCATTTTTATTACCATTTGATAAAATTGTTCTAGATTGTGTATCAAGTATGTGTATATTACCAGATATTATTGTTTTAGAACTTATTCTCTGAGATACTTTCTGATTAGTATTAATAACTGAACAACTTTTATTATTTAACTTTAGAAGTTCACTCTGTGGTTTTATTCTTATATTATGAGATGATGTGCTCTGTGCACTTTTCATTTTTTTATTATCGAAATCTGTTAATAGATCTTTTATAGAAGCTTGCGAATCTTTTCTTACATATATCACCATTTGCGTGGCTTCTTCTAATGGTTTCTTCCCTTTCTTATCTGCTTCATTTACATTGGATACTTTTATTGTGCTAGGTGAAAATGTTAAATGGCTCCTTTCTTCTTTAAGACTAGGTGCTATTGTTTGTGAGCTATTTGCTGCGGACGTTAACAATACATTTGATGATTCTTCTTTTATAACTTTTTTATCTGGCGATTCAACAAAAGGCGGTGGTATTACTGCACTAGGATTAACTAATACTCCGTCACCTTCAGAATCATATAAATCGAGATTATTTGCAAAATTATTTGTATTTGGCGATGGCCACGCTGAATTATCTGTGTCAATATCCAATAGTGGTGGCATCTCAGAAAAACTCAATCCCAAAGAATCCTAAAACAATTAATAACATTACAAACGTTTATTCCACGAATCCACCAGAATCTTACACTATCTTTACATTGTTTTGAACATTTACAAGTTGGAATCTAAAAATGAATGCTATATAAACTTGGTACCAACTTACATATGAAAAGGTATGGCCAACGGAGAAGTCAGTTATATCGCCAAGATCAGTAGCCATTTCTGATTTTATATCCATATCCAGCATATCCTGGAGAGAATCTGTGATGTATAAGTCCATATTATTCGAGCACTCCTGCAAATTATATCATTATTATATAAGCTTTATAAAAATAAATACCAAATTTTGAGCGAATATAATGAATCAATCAATTGCTTGCATTCATTTAATAAATAATGAATTTAAATCTGAAAACATAAAGAGAATGTCTGTTTGTGTAAATATATTTCAAATAAAGGATATACAAATGAAAATCTTCGTGTGTTTCAAAAAAATGTATTCAATAAGAAACATGAAAAATATGGTACATTTTATTTAAATTTATTCACCAAAATAATATGATACTAGTGGATAAAAATAGAATACTAAGGTAGGTCAGTGAAATAATGACCAGTTCTGAATCTTAAAGCTTCATAGTAAGGGCTTAGCCGAGAGGTGTGGTTGAACGTACAATGAAGTCGGGAGTTACGAAAACCTGTTTGGAAGGCTTTGGTATGTGCCTCGACTGGGACAACGAATACAAACCGAAGTGAATGGTTACCTTGTTTACCGCGTTTTATCCCAAAGAATAATGCGGTAGTTATTAAAGTTTTCATTGAAAGTCACATTAATGATCATTGAAGCTTATACGGATTAAATTGACTTGTTTACGAGAACAATTTATTTAATCCTTTTTCTTCTCGAATATATATTTTTAATTACTTAAATTATGATAATGACTTTTAATACTAATCCTAACCATCCGTTTGGAAGTTCTCAACTATTGAAGACTAAGATTAAGATTTCTATGGTTTATTTTCAAATTAAAATGAGCTAATTCAATTTCGATCTAGAAAAAAATAATGAGTTTCATAATGAATAATTTATATATTCTTTTATTAATGACCTACACCAATATTTGAAACTTTATAATACATTTACAAGAACAAGTTTAACATAGGAAGTGGTTTATAAATTTATAAGCATGAAATGATTTTTATCAACATTTCTTACATGAGAATTTATAATGAGTAATGAGTGTACGAATATTTGATCTTTCGTTACTGACGTATTTACATTTAGAGAGTATAAGATAAATGTAAATATTATTATCAATTTATTATGTTATTTCAAATTACGAAATGTAACAATCGGGTTGGTTACTTAAAAAATAAAAATGTTTTTACCATCATGACTTTCCCGCCTTTTCTTACTATCTAGTGAAAATTGTCATGCACGCGGCGAGTGTAAAACGAGTACAATGGCAGATAAGGATACACGTGACCCAATCGTTGTAGCCAATAGTAAATGTTCCCGGTAAAACTCGAACCATTGATTTGTTACGTGAATAACGTACTATTTGGCCGTAAGCGGACGATAACAAACTATTTACATACACACCAAAATAAATAAATTGAATATCACGCGTTAATGTAATAAAACCATTATTGAAAAATAAAATAGTAAGTTTTACAAGCAAAATAAATTTGCTATATTAAATAGCCTTTTTCGCGCCAAAATAAAACAGGAAATTCTCAAAGCGGGTTATGGTCGATGATCGCTACGTACGAGAGTACCTTGTTTTGTTAGCGTGGGAAAGAGATAGTCATTATAAGGGGTGGCAGAGCGAGACGGGGATACGATCGAAATGGAGGGTGGATCGACCCCTAATAAAGTTGCCCCGACCGGCGCGCCCTTTTCGCACTTATTTGGCCATGAGTTTTAAAAATATATACATATATATTTAAATATTAACCCAAAGTATAACGTTAAACAGTGATATTATTTCAAATTTTAAATGAAGTTTTAGTATTTATATAGATTTAGGGCATATAAAAGTATGAGGCCCTCTATCTGTTCTGAGTCGTGGCAACGGAGGCCATGAACTCACGCTTTATTACCTCGAGTTCATCTTGCTACGTGCAATATGAATGGTTAGCTTACGAACAACACATCACTAAATGATGGGTATTTTTAACTACTCATGTTTTTCGTCCAACATTCTTGATAAGAACGACGGAAGTGCTTTTTTATGGATTAAGGATAGATTACCAGGAATAGTAAAATGAAAATGATTAAAACCTAAATGTTGATAAATTATCAAAATTGTACTTCTTAGCTATTGTATGATTAAATTAAATCGACCTGTTATTTCAAAATATTACTAAAAATATCGTATGTTCACCATAGATAGTGTTTCAAAGTTAAAAGTTAGAAAATTTAATAGCGCCTAACACATTGCTGAAGTTTTTCCGACGTTCGGCGGGTGTGTTGAAGTAAGCGGGGAGAGGAGTTGCGAGGGGCCCTCGTCGCCGCTCTCGTGTCCTCGAACCTGACCGCTCACGATCGCCTTGAACCCGCGACGTCGGCTCTTGCGCCGGCTACATCGGAAAAGTTGACGGCTTGAGAAAAATGGGGCGGTGGCCAAAGACACGGTTGATATAAATGAATAATTATATTTTTAAATAAAGACTCAGACAAACTTGGTTTATCAATTGTTGTATTTCATTATGTGTTAAAATATTATTATATAGATATATTAAACATGAAATAAAATTACAATAAATCTAAAACTTTTTGCCGCCAAAATAATCGGAGGGTAAATTTTCCTCTCAATTCTCCCCTACGTGCACGTGGGACAGAAGGAGGGGCTTCTCGTATTGATCGTCACTCTGCGCATGACAACAAACTCCCAGCTTCACAAACGATAAGAGTAAAACTATCACGAATAAAAAACTTTCGACACTGGCAATAAATTATTCTATTATTATTTATATGAATTATTATACATATACAAATATACTATGATAGGTGATTTAATGAGATAAAGGAGTGTTCATACCGTTACAGAGATGTACTATACTGTATCAGAGTACGATAACTTGGCCATTATCGTTAACGAAACTTAATGGAAGTTTTACGAGCGCTAAGGTCATTGTTCTCTATTAAAATAGGAAATAAATGTTCGTGTGACATTAGAAAAGTTCACCTGACAATTATTGGGATTATTATCCATCAAGTGGGCGGAAAAACTAGGCAGAACTTATCTACACTAACAATAACTAAAACATGAAACTTTTACGCGCCAAATCCGCAATTTAATTAAAACATTGAAATATACGGTTTTAAAATTTAAATTGCTAAATTTGCAATACTATAAATAAATCTAGGTTAGGTACCTTGTAAGTTTAATTTTAGGTATCGCGGACTAGAAATTCTATAGTACATATTATAACTCAGCCTCTGAAGGCGGGAAAATTTGAATCGGAAAATGTATAGTAACGACGATTTTTTTTTATATAGTTAAAATATAGGAACCACGAGTTCAATTGGGGTTTCCTTTTGATTTTCCTAAAATTAAGTAACGCTAGTGAATAATGCACCTAAATTATTAACATGAATAGTAATAATAGAACAATTCAAAGTACATATTTCCTTGTACATTAAATTGTAAAAAATAAGTCATATTTATAAATATTACGAATAAACATTAGTAGGTATAAATAAACGGGAAACGTTGCATTTGACTATTATTTTATCAACACAAAGGTCATATTAATTCTACCTTGACAGATAGTGGTTGTGTCAACACTGAACAGAATAAATTCGCATTTTCGCTGATAGTCTGAATGTGGCGCTCCTCGGGTCAACGGACTCGTCTGTAAATTACTGACTCAACCAATCTATGAATAGTTGAATAACGCTACGTTTTCTTAGTACCAAAATGAGAATGAGAACCTTATGAATAAACATCTAGATCAAGTTGTAAAGCGTACATATACTAATCATTATCTATAAATACTCGTACATGAAGGTAACATTTTTTCATCAAGGGTTTCGCATAAACAACCTGTATTTATTTATTAAGGGCAATGTAGTACAATTTGTGTGGTACCTAAGTACATTTAGATGTCAATCAGTATTTTATAATCAAGAGATTAAAAATTTCGGGTAGGTCGTGTAAACATCACGTCATGCAACAACGTAAGATATGCAGATTAACTTAATACTTTTCAAATGTTTACAATGTAAATATTTAATCTCTTTGTCAGAAAGGAAATAGGACAAAACAATTTTAATTCCAATTTTTAAAAAAATTGTTCAGTAACGATTACGTCATGTAGATGATGAGTTCCAGTACAGCAGATTGTCTACTCTTTAATAGTTCAAAATTCAAATACAATGCAATGAAGTCTTATAAGAAACAATTAAAATTAGACCTATTTAGACAGCTATTGGCGAATAAAAAGTCAATCCGGCGAAGCAATATTTTCTTTAATTTAAGTTTATTATAGGACTTTTGCAATTTTTTTATACAAGTTGTGATCTTTTTTTCCTATAATACATATAGGTTAAATTACATAGAAAAATCGGTATATAATACATTGAAATATTGCAGTCTCGCAATAGTTATCTAACAGCCAACGACTTAAGTACTAAGTTACGTAAATTGCTCAAGGTAGATACATAATGTCTAAACCTAACAGCCTTATTTAGAAAATATTAGGTCCACCATTTAAGTGCTATAGTATTTATAGCGAATATCTACCTGCATTTTAGTTTGTTTATATTTAAAACTGCACAAAAATATTGCAACGAGGAAGTTGGTATCATTAAGCGCTTCCCATTGTTTTGTTTTCAAGGCAGGCATGTATTGTAGGCAGGCTGTAAGGCACATCTGCTGTGTACGTATGGCTCGATGTCATAAATAACTGTATTATACATACCTATGGATGCTTATAGATGCATTCATTCTGCATCTAAATATTAGGTTTATATTTTATTCAGTATTCTCTAATAGTAAACATCATCGTACACATGCTGATAGTTATTTCTGACGTTATATTTCCTACCACATCTAGAGGTAGGTAAGAACGGAAGGATCGGCAGGTCAAACCACCCGAGTGGATAACGTCATCCCGCTCAATTTTGCACTTTATGTCATTCACTTAAGATTCAAGCTTAGAAAATAATTGTAAAGTTAAATTTATACACACGTGTTTTGTTTTTTGACATTAACAATGTCCTTCCAGCAGCCTTGAAGACATCCTTGTTAAATTAATAAAATTCATTTTGTAAGTGCATTTGCAGGGAGGTTATATTAAACACGTTTAAGCTTAAAATTATACCACAATAAATTATCCATATACCCACATATTATTTCAATAACAAATCAAATAATTATTATGGTTTTAGATGTACCTACCATCAAAAATATGTGATCAATAAAATTAATTTTAGGACTGTGCGTGTATTTATAGAACAAAAATAACAACCCTGTTGAGAAAAAAACCCCTACCTACCTATGACTGCACAACACAGGGACAGGTGTGGAAGCTTTGTGTACAAACATAACACACACGTGGATATCGTACGCACACAACTATGGAATGCACTCGGATATTCAACGTCTGTTGCATTCTCCATACAAACGAGACCCCCCTTCGTGCGGTTACGTATTATAACCAAAATAGCAGCTACACAAAATAATTCAAACCACTTTGGAACTTAAAACCAAGACATATAGCTTTATTTGGTATGGCAAAAGACTAACAACATTAGTGGTGGCGACTTTACTGCACACCAACACTTGTGCACGATGCACTCATTGTTCAAAGCATTTTGAAATAATTCCAACTGGCCGCAGTCGTGGGAAATATTAACTGAAACTACTGGAAAGATTATCTCAATCCATTGTTAACATCATTAAAAGAATACTCTCTTTATGACCTAACAATTCATGAATTAATTAAACAATTTAAATTAGCCCGCCCATTACGAATATACAAACCTGTATTTTATAATTCTAGTTCTCCCAGTTTACACACAACTTACTACGATTAGATAGGTTTATACATTATATAGGTACTCACAATAAAGAAAAATGTACAAGTTCATTGACGGCATTTTGGCGCCGTTTCTCCGCCGTCGGACTATATATATATATGTATCTATCATATAAGATACCGGCACTTTATAAACATATTATACTTCATATTCAACTACCTAATAAATATATTTGTTTAAATACATCTTCAATCTGAGAAAGATTTTTATGTCGGCCTTTTTTCTTTCAAGTACATTTACGAAAAAAAATCTAATAGTAGAAATTATAATCTTAGTGGAAAATCTTATATAGAAAATTATTATTATAAATAATAAAATCAAAACTGATAACTCGATACAGTAAAGCAAATGTTTTCAATTGAAAGAAAAAAAAATAAACACATTTGTTTTGATAGTCAATGGCGGAGAAGAGGGGTACTACGTATCGGTTTCCCGCCATTTAATACACCGGGTAAAAACATTGTATTATAGAACTGTTATACATTTACTACCGCAAAGTTCGTAAATTATTAAATTTACGACTAATTTTAACTAATACTGGACTACAATTTCCAATGACATTCAAAAAAACGGGACATAATGATTTGGACTCACCCATTGTTAATGAATTTTACGACTTAAAGCAATGTAAAATACGTAACAAAAACTAAAATTAGGTACTATTTTACTCACCGAATATTTATTCATATAAATATCCTGATGCTCTATTGTATAATTCTGAATTTCACACATTTACGTATTTACCATCGTGAGATTGACAGATACACCACTCTCCACATAAACGGCACACTGTTTTACTATTACGAGGAAAGGTATACAAAGGATTACTCGAATTTTAAATAAGCGCTTCTACTATTGGTTGTTGAACCCCACGTGACATAACCTCCTGCGTTCCCATTGGTCATACGTCAAAACATCAATTACGTCAGTACCCAAGTGGACGACTTATTACTAAAGAGAGACAATTTTGACACATGTATAGTTGTGGAAAATAGGTTTTATAAACACAAAAAAAATTATATTAATTTAATTTTCGTTTGTAAAGCGAATCAACAGCAATTTATGCATTGAAAATATAAGAAAAAGGTGACTCAAATACAGCGTAGTACTTCATTGACAAAACATGGCGGTTTGTTTACACCGGCATGGTTAGGCGGGAACGAGTTTTGTGATGAATTTTTGCGCTGTTGTAAATTTGTATGTAAATATATGATCTACAAGTTTTTTTCGTGAATTCTATCATACTAATAAAACAATAATATTTTACTTTTGAAGTAAAACTTACCTTTTAAGTACACATGGGCGATACCACTATAATATCAATTTAGCGCCACCTACCAGCAATTTTAAGAACTTCTGACAGAGCGCGGGAAGTTTAAAGTAGAAATTATTCTCCCGTCCCCGCACCTACGTACTATTTCGAATAAATACAATTGTAAATTATAATTGACATCTTTATTAATAATAGCATTAAGTCAAGGAATGATAATTAAAATTATTGTACGGATCGTTTAAAGAATTAGATAATAACGTGGTTATAATAAATACAGCAATGATACATAAGAGAACAAAGTTCACAGCATATTATGTTAAATTATAAAATATGTACGGAAATTCACTATCACAAAGCAATTAATTGAAATGCATAATAATTAAAAGCAACTGAAAACACAAGCAAACTATAATATATTTAACACTATTATGTATTTGTCATAGTTGGTAGTCTGATAGTTAAAAATGTCCGCATTCCGCCGTTGTATGTATACAAATTTATTAATTAAAAAATGTATTCTCTTGTGTATCCCTGCATAAGCAACACAAAGTCAACAATAGATTAAAACATTAAAACAAAATAACAAACATGCATTACAAATCAAAATTTAGACAGTTTATTTGACTTCTGATATTTATTTATCAGATTTGCAGACGGTATTCTAGGTATTAGTGAAGTGCCCTTAATTCTAATAGACTGCATATCACTTAGCGAATGAATATCGCTTTCAGTTAACGTACAAGTTTTGAAGTGAGTGGTAAAGCCAGTCGCGGATACTTTTGCTGTGGTGGGAAGTGAGGGCAGTACTTTTGGATATATTTTGTTGCTCTTAGCTGACACATGTTTTGCTGTGGCCTGATCCATACAAACGCTCTGTTCTAAGTAAAGAGAAGGTGTATTTTTATACACACTCTTTTTGCCTATTTTAAATTTAGTTGTGGAAATTGCTTTATTTTTCGGTTTCTTGTTGCCGAGTTGTTCGATTACGGCTGTAGGAAGTCTTCGTACCTGAAATTGTTAACTTTCAGAATTTGTTTCTTAAACTTTTTAATATTATGTGCACAGATACCACTTTTTTTTGAAAACAGTTTTAAATTTAAAAAGAAAATTAATTATTCACCATCTGCTGAACATCGTCTCCCTTAGCGATCATCTTTCTTCGTTTCGCTTCACTTCCTTGATCCTCAGTCATATGTGAATCTAAAACAATAATAAAAATAATACCATGTGCACAAGTTAGCCAAAACTTTTTTAAAACAAAAAAATAAAATTTAAAAAAATGTTTGAATGAACATTTTGTGCTTCTCCTTATATGTATTTATTATTCTTGTATTTACCAGAATTGGAGTGCTTCCTTTTATTCTTCTTCTTCTTCTCAGAACTACCTTCATTTGTTAATGCTACTTCGTTATTTTCTACAACAATACATCATTCATATAAATATTTAGAATATAAGCTTAACGAAATTACCTGAAAGCCTTTAAAGACATGATTCAACATATATGAATTGTATTTACCGATACATGAATTTTCACTAAAATCGTCAGAAGACACATGCTTCCTTTTCTTCTTTTTCGACTTTCTTTTTCCAGCACTGCTCTCATTCGTTGCCATAACTTCTGCAAGAATAGATTTATATTTCAATTTTATTTATTGCCTAACTTTATCTAATGCTATGGTCTTGAATAACCTAATTACTATGCTTGTCTGTACTTTCCATGATATTTAGTAAGAAATTGGCTTAGATGTATCAAATAACTCACTGCATAAACTAACCTGGCTGTTGTTTAGGTGAATGCTTTTCCTTATCAACAGGCACATTAGGTTCATCTGTAAAAAAATATTAGTTAGCTTAAGTTTTAATTAACTCTCAAACATTCGCATTAGATTATTCATAAATTTGACTTAACTACTTTAAAAAATTTTATGTGGCTTATTTATTTTGAATCTAATATTACTAAATTTTATGATTAAAAATAAACACAACAAAAAGTAGGTTGCATAAATACTAGACTAACTCGTAATTTTTTACCTTCATCATCTTGACTCATTGGATTTTCTCGGTCGCCAGCGAACGGAGAAACATCTTGAACTAGATTCGAAGCTGAAAGTACACACCAAATTATTATTATTGAGAAGATATAATAAAAAAATACATATTACCATATTACCTCCTTTATTTTTATTCTTACGGCGACGCTTCTTACGTTTTACTGCGAGAGCATCACTGTCAGTTGTTGTCGCTTCATCTGAGAAAGCAAACAAATATTATATAGTATATGTAGTGTTAACATAATCTTAGCACATTATTGTATGGATGTCTATTCGAAATTTTGGAGTACATGCCTTTGTATACTGCTGCTATTAAAATGAAATAATCATAGCTTATTTTTCATCTATACTGAAGCATCTTACCTCCAAGGTGACTTTCTTGCGGTTCTTGCATACTAGTGTTTTTCTTTTTAGATTTTACCAACGACTCGTCCGTCAAAGATAACCCTAAAATATAGTTTTCAAATATTATTACAGTTTGCCTCATGTTAGACATATGAAGCATTTTCTTATTATGTTAAGAAAGTAACAAATGAAAATACTTTTATTTCTAGAGAATAATCGGAAGGATAACAAGCAATTGGTGTGATTTTGAACTAAATGGTATGATCTAATTGGAAAATATTCAACTGTCGATACATGCTTCGTAGCTTTAAGGTATCTGGATAATAACCTATTTATTACTATTAAAATAAAATAATCCGAACCTGTGACATCAGAAATATCTTCATATTCTTTACATTTCCTTTTCTTCTTTTTGGATTTCTTTGTTATATCTGAAATAATATACATATAAAGACTTAAATTATAAAAGTTTTTCTAATAAACAAGAAAGAAAAAATAGTTACCATGATCTTCATTGATATTTTCATTAGTACTAGTGTTATGCTCTTGGGCCTCTTGCTGAGTCCTATCACTAACAACTGATTCCACAATCTCAGATAAACTGCGCTTTTTGGTCTTGTTTAGTGATACGTTTAAATCTGCAAATGTATTTTCTTTAAAATATCTAATAACACTTATTCCACCCAATCTCAGTGAAAGGCTAAACTTACTTTCTATACTTTCTGTCGCCTCGTACGATCTATTCTTCTTCTTTTTAGATTTTTTAATTGATTCTGAAATAACATTTTAGTAATTAAAAACAAAATACTAACCATACCACACGTACAATTTTATGTATTGTTAACAAAAATAAAGATTTTAGTTTCCAAAAAATATATATATAAAAAGTTCCAACATAGGGACGAAAAATATGCAATCGTTTTGGGAATAAAATTGATATAAAGTATGTCACATGATGATGAATATGGCATAGGTTTGTTTAGTACGATTAAGAATAACAATCAATTACCTGAGACTCCAATAACATTTTCAGGAGCACTGGTATTATGTTTTTTAGATTTTAGCGTTATCGTCGTTGTAGATTCTAAATTCTCAGATAAACTATGTCTTTTAATCTTGCTTTGCGATGAGTTCAAACCTATAAAAAATTAAAGTTTATAAAACTCCGATCTGAAAATAACTATTCCCACTCAACACATCAACATTACTAAATTAAACAACTTACTTTCAAAAATTTCTTCAGTCTCTTGCGATCTATTTTTCTTCTTCTTAGACTTTTTAATTGTTTCTGAAAAGATAATTTGTTCAATTATAACAATTCTCAGAGAATACTACAACCTTTCAAATCACAACATTTTTGCATTAAATTTGTAAAATAATAAACGTGTGATCAATTACCCGAGTCTTCTTCAATAGTGGTTTCTTCAACATGCTCATAAACACTGGTATGATGTTTTACAATTTTTGGAGATGTGTCACTTGAAGTTTCTACAGTTTTGGATAAGCTATGTTTTCTAGTCTTGTTTAGTGATATATTTGAATCTATAATAAAGTTTAAAATATATTAACTTATCAACAAACAAAAAAGAGGTATTGATATAGTTAGACGAAACATTGGTTGCCACAAAACGTCGGATTAAAAACAATCCAAATAAACGCTATAGGAGCTTACTACTGTTATCCATAGAGTGGTTTAATACCCTTTTAAAATAAATAATATAAAAATATATAATAGTTAATATATTCAGTCCACAGGACAAACAACTCGGGACGTAAATATTAACAAAATTACCTTTAATTTTCTCTTCGTTCTGTATCTTATTTAACTTATTGATAATGTTATTATAATTTTCTATTACTTCATCATTTTCACTTAAAGACTCGTCGTTATATTCTAAAGGATCATCATTTGGCTCGTTATTAATTTGTAAACTCATATTCTCGTCTACATCCATATTTTCAATGTCTTCTCTAACAGTGAAATTAATATAATCAATACCTTTCAAAGGTGTTCCAGTTTCAGTATTAATTTTAGAGTTATTCAATGGATCTTTTTCAGCAGAGTTGTTCTCTTCTATGATACTAATTTCTTTTTCCTTATTTCCACTTTTATTTCCCACTGTTGATTCATGTAAATCGGGATTTTCATCTGATTCTGCCTCAAAAGTAGAATCAAGCCTCATTCTGTTTGGTTTCTTGCATTTCTTACCTTCTTCTTTGTTAGTTGTATCAAGTGTAGAATTAACCTTCTCTTTGTCATCAGAACTATCCGCCGTTGATTCAATTCTCTGACGCCTACTTTTCTTTTTAATTTCCTTGCCATCTGAAGTATTTAGGGAATGACGGGATTCGAACATCTCCCTGGACGCCTGTCTTCGCTCTTTGTCTTTCCGTTCGTTAAATTTTTTCTTTGATTTAGAGTTGATTGTAAGCTCGTTGTCGCTCATATCTAAGTCGTCTCCAGAACCACTTAATAGTTCATAATCATCTTCATCTGAGCTAACAACAAATGAACCCTTCTCATATTCAGAGTCATCTGATAAATTGTCATTTTCAGACGTCAACGTTTCGCCTTCTTCAAAAATTTCTTCATGATTGCTATCTGACTCATAGTGATTATCGCTAACTTCTGCCTGGTCATCCAAGAAGCCCGAACAAGCGTTATCCGATTCCTGATCTTCACTATCTGAATCCTTTTGGTCTTCACTATCTAAATCTTTTTGGTCTTCACTATCTGAATTTTTTTGGTCTTCACTATCTGAATCTTTCTGTTCATTATACAAAGTTTCTTTTTCATTGTTTGATAATTTATTTGAAGCTTCTTTCTCATTATAAGATGTTTCTTGGTCTTCACTATCTGAATCTTTCTGTTCATTATACAAAGTTTCTTTTTCATTGTTTGATAATTTATTTGAAGCTTCTTTCTCATTATCAGATGTTTCCTTTTCTTCATCAGAGGATTCTTGATCTTTCTTATTATACACACCGTTCTTTTCATTAACATTAGGAGTACTTGTTTGCATGCCCAAATCATTAATTTTGCGATTCAAAGGTGTATTTCTGGAAAAATTCAGAGATAACCTATTATCTTTATTGCTCTCATTTAAAGAGACAGAATTTTTCGCAGGAGATCCTGTTTTACTCGTGTTAGAAGACTCATCTTTTAATAGTGATAACACTGGAGTGCTTTTATCTTCACTTGTTGACCTCCCTTGAACTGTAGATTGTGATAAAAACGACTCCCGAGTTCTATTATGATGAGAGTCATTACGCTTTGGACTACTTTCTGAGATCGCAATGGAAGAATTTTTATTTTGTGACACACTAGACGATTCTGGTTCTAATGACAAATTTTGTTTTTGTTCCATAAATGACTTAGAATTATTTTTCGAATCCAGTTGGGATGGACTTTTACTTGGATCTAAGCCAACATCATGAACCATAAATGTTTGCACAATGGGCGATATAAAATGATTGGATATTTCAATCTGAGGTGATGAAAATGAATCCACTTTTCCAATAGATTCGTTATTATTTTGGGATTTAACTTCACATACATTAATTTTGCTATCTTGAAGTAATGTTTGGTTTTCCGGCAAGGTTTCATCTACGTCCATTGGTTCACATTCATTATTCTGGGCATTAGTAGCCTCTTCTGAAACAGTTCGATGGACAACTGGTACACATTGATCATCAGAATTTTGGATATACATCTCTGAATCTATATTATTGAAAACATTAGCTCTTTCAACATCATTTTGAATAGCTAATTTGTTATTTTTATCCACAGGAATATCAGTGATCTCTTCGTCAGAGACAGAAATTGTAGTATTATTGATTTTCTCATTAATATTCTTACCAGAGTTCATACTGAGTGTCATCTTTTTCAGGAAAGAAGTATCAGATTGATCAAGCTTAGTCAGAGACTTAGTACGGGTCAATTTTTCAGTGTTAGCTACATGCATAACAGCTGAGGTACTTTTATTCAAACCAGCAAATCTATTTTTATGAAGTGAAAAATTTTCAACTACTTCCATCAGGGAATTCTTGGTTGGAGTATTCTCTTTGTCCAAGGATTCACACTCATAAACGGTATTATTTCCCAGTGTGGGAGAATTTCCATTTGTGTTGTTGACAATACTACATTTTCTTATAGAAGCCCTTGGACTTTCAACTACCACTTTTGGACTATTCATCATAACGCTATTTGCCTCTCTCAGTGGTGTCTTATCAATAATTTCTGTAAAAATATAAACAAATGGTAGATTCTTAAAATCTATAAAATGTCCCCATGAGCAAGCTATTCTTATTATAATTTTTTATTGAACCTACCTTTCACTGCAAGTTCCTCATTCGACTCTTCCTGATCCATTGGTTCAGCCACAACTGAAATATATTTAACACAAGTTTAACAATTTTAACGAGTTAAATAAGCAATTCAATCAAAAATGTTATACCTTGCTTCTCAAAATTTGCAAACAAGCGTTTGGGAGTGGCAGATGATTGGCTACTGTTTCCTGTAAACAAAGTCATAGAAAAAAACTATAAAAATATAATTCAAAATGACACCATTTCAAATGTTGTGTTAAACAAAACACATTGGAATTTAATGATATGATAAAGTACCTATTTGAGTGATCGCTCCTGGCTCTTCAATAATAACTTCATCTAGAAGAGTTCTGGCTTTAGGCAATTCTTCAACTGAAAATATATATATTAAAAAATAAACAAAAGCGTTTTATGTTTTACTGATAAATGATTTCTACAAAAATGATATTACCTTGATTTTCAACACTTGATGAAGAATTATTCCTTGTCCTTCTAGTTTGTCGTTTAGGAGTTAAAGGTGCACTGCTTTCATTAACTGAAAATAGTATAAAACTGTAATAGCAGAACATGATAATATGAGTTTATGTTACAATAAATAAAATATCTGATAACTTACTAATAGAATTTTTTTCACTAGCTATAGAATTCCTTCTGGCTGCTCTCAAAGCCCTAGGTGATTGTGTAACTTCTGAAACAATTGAGGCAGATGCCAGATAATGCTTGGCTGGTGTCATTGGTCTGTCTTCTGTTTCAACTGCATCTGTGTTCGATTTCAATCTACTTCCCCTTTTAGCTGGTGTGGCTTTCTTTGGAGATGTGATGGATTTTAAGCGTCCGGTTCTTTGTGCTTGTACACTTTCTCCAGTATGTGGTGATGTTTTTGATTTGAGACTAGCTCTGTGATGAGAGGGTGAAATACTTTGTGGAGTTTCTTCTGTACGAGATAGTAAACGACTAGCACGCCGTGCAGGTACTGTACGCTTTTCTTCCGACGGAGACACTTCTTTTGATATTGTGCGTTTGCTACGACGCGCAGCAGTTGTAGGCAATTTGTCTGGAGTTGACTGAGAACCTATTGACATATTTGAAGGCAATCGGGTAATCTGCACAATAGGGTCTTTATCTAGCATTTTTTCTGTGTATGATGCTATTCTTTTACTTCTTTTAGTTGGTGTTAAATCAATATTTTGAGATTGCAACCTGCTTCTACGTTTGGGTGGTAATGGCGTATCTGCACTTCCATCTATGGGCACTGTAACATTTGGGATTTCTTTGTAATTTTTTTTAAAAATATTTCCTTACAAATGCATATTTTTAAGGATACAAATTTTGTCATAATGTGAAAGACTGACAAATTTTTTAATGAGAAATGAGAAAATGCTAGCCAAATTACAACATAAACATGTTGATAAGAATATTGTTGACTTACAATTTTCATCAATGTTTTCCAGCAACTTAATTGCAAGTTTTCCGTGTTTGTTAGTTGGGCTAGGTGTTACTGATGATGTAGCATCTTCAGGAGACTCAACAGATATTTGTTCAACAACTTTTGCCGCTGAAAATTATAATAAACACATTTTCTTTTAAATGTTTACATAAATCATTTGGGTCATTTAGACAATACAATGTTGATGAATAAAAGAATATTCGAAATATTTTACTTCTCTTATAAAATTGTCCTTAAAGTGGATGACTAAATATTAATATCATAACACTAAATAATCATAAATGTGTGTGAATCTAGCACAAGCAACTCCTATCAAAAAATATTTTGTATAGTGTAATATAAAGATGCTTTGAATATAGTTGAACATCATTACGAGAGAATATACTTACATGAAAATTATACTGTAAAAACGAGGACTAACAATAGTACAATATCATAAAACCGTGATATATAAGTAATTGCGCCGTACGGACGATGTAACCTATGCGCATTAAATGGACGCCACGAGATTACACCACAATAGAAACCTTTAAATATGTACATATATACTTCGAATATAATCTGGGATATCATTATAAATGTTAAAAAACGAGGAAAACGCTTTATTCCCAAGATAAACTATTATACAGTAAAACAATCTGAGTAAATGCGTTAATTTAAAAAACCCTACCTTTGTCAAGCGAAGCCTCTTCTTCCATTTTAATGTAAACGGGACAAAATGAAGCTTTTTTCACTAATAATCGTTTGAGGCACGCGTGCAACAATGTGATCCACGACGGCGAAGCACGATGAAGAGATGAAAGTTAACGAAACAGCTGTTGGACGCCGGACAAACTGTCAAATACGAAAATTGCGTCTTGACTGGCAACACCTTCGATTTCCGCTAGGGACGTACTTTCGGTAAGGCCATGTGATTGATAAAAAATACATTGAATAATAGTACATGTGTTATTACAAATAATAAGTTTTATTTAAAAAAATATTTTTGTGATAATATAGATTAATTTAATATAAGTATATCATGTTTTAAAAAGTTTTACAATACATTGCATTACATTTACATATATTACATTATAAAAATATTTTTTAGAAATTGGGATCGTAATTATAATAATCAATTAATTGGCACGATTCTAAATTGATGCCAGTAAACAATCTCTTACTTTTTTTTTAAAGTAAAATTGTAGGCAAGTCCCTCTTTTTTTATTAATGGCCTCAGATGTCTAATGAAGACAATTCTGCAAATGTTGAGTATTGAGGCAAGAATTAAGCGGTAACTTACAAAATTTTAAAATACACGTAAACCCTAATTTAAAAAAAAGCCCGTAGATGTTAGAAATATTTTTGTAATAGTAATAGTTATTAATGCAAAAGAGAAACACAATTCTAAGAATTTTATGAAACTCAATTTATAATAAGTTTAATATTTTTATAATAAATTTGTCTTGAACGTTTAACCTCACTGTATTATCATTGTGAGTTGTAGCAGATTTTAGAATATAGTTTAATAAAAGTGATATTTTGAAATGGTTTGCAGCCATGGGCGTAGCCAGCCATGGGCTCAGGGTGGGGCAGCAGTTTAAAATAATATGTAATTACTAACTAGCCAACGGTCTTACCCCGGTTAATTTTTTTTGTGTCGACTGACGACTGTCGAGTGTGAACTTTCTTACGAATATTAAGTATTGTAGTTAGTACCTAGATAATTAAGTTTTTTAGATTTGATTAGGTATCTTACAGGTCAGAGCCAGGGTGGGGCAGGCGCCCCACTCTGCCCCACCCTGGCTACGCCCATGTTTGCAGTACAGTACAGTAATTTTAATGATATTGATAGTTGAATATAATTATATTTACTATTTTATTTATTTTTCTTGTCACAATAATATATATATTTTTTAGATGCCTATACAAATACATTCTTTTTTCAGTTTTATAAGGGCTTTTATAAGTTTTTTAAAAATTTATTCAAACGTTTGAGTTGATTTTTGAATTACGGTAGCACATGCATTGAAATGTAAAATATTATTCTTCTTCTTGGTGGGTATAGTTCACTCGATGTCTATTGTTTTATATGAAATTGATATATACTTTTGTGTTAATATAATTTATGAAATATTTTTTAAATATATACTTAATCCGATTAAAATATAATTGATTTTTGCAACTTGCAAGGGTATTGAAATAAAATAGCTTTGTGAGGGGATTTACGTTGGTGGGCAGGGAGCGAAACCGACACAAAATTTTTAAAAAATCATATTACGTAAAACGTATTTGCGAAACCATCAAATAGCAGTTGCAATCAGATTATAGTCAATACGCGTCGGATCTTTTTTGTCTTTTTGACACAAAAGGTTGAAGATTCAGGGCGAGATGTAATAAATTAATATGATCGTACATCAATGTAGGTTAGTGGAAGTGCAGACATCTTCAGAGAATTGGGGTTAACGCTGTGTTGAGAGTAATTTCCGATGAGGGTCATCACGAAGATATAATGCTATTTCTGTTACCCTTGATGTCTTTTTAAGTGCGGACCTACTCAACCCTAAATTGGGTGCTGTAGCAATGGAACATTTATTTTTTTATATTGCAGATGAAATTATAAATTATTAAATGTTATTAATAGAAATTAGTTATATTTTATATAGTTAGACGATCGCAATAGAAATTACAATTTTGAAATCATGTAGTTGTTTTCTCGCTTGCCATTAGTCATCATGTATCATAAATTTTCCCTTAGAAACCCCCAGAAATCAACTACAGAAAACCTAAATTATTATTATTGCTACAAGAAACTGTCGCACGTATTTCTTGTGGTTTTAGCTTATAGCAGTAGTTGTCATAGCGATTAGTGTGACAGATCGCCAACGAATGTCCGAACATTTCAGTACGATTAATTGTTTCATCGATCAAAGTTGTTGCGGACACCTCCTGAGCGCTGGCCATTAACAGCCGGCTAAGAAAAGCTAAGCTCACTTCCGAATTCAGCTACATATTTTAATTGGATTATTATCTTATAAACATAAATTTTGTCGCACACTTATATAGTCTTTACTATGACTATAAAATTATGCGCTATGATGTATCTTTATTCGGAAACTTACCTATAATTCCTTCAGCAGCACCAGAGAAGTTATAGACAATTAATTTCTGTCACAAAGTTAGCTTTTTAATTACTAGATCATTTAGAATGAAATATATATTTTTAATGTTTTTAAATTTCGCTTCTGTATCCATCGTTCGAGTTGAAACGTTTTAATAAAAAATTCTTCTTTGAAGTTAAAAAACGAAAGGTAGTTTTAATTTTATACCTTTATACTTCTTAAATCTGGAGTTTTTTTTTAATTAAACTTGTACGATATTATGCATAAAAGAACTGGCTCTCTCTTAGCTCTCTGTTTCATCTCGTGCCGTTCGTTATAACGTACGTACGTAGGTTGAGGCATCTTATTATTCTTTTAAGACCTCATTAATTATTTTGTCCATATTAGAATTTATCTTTTAACGTAGTATATATTTACATACTTATATTCCCAGAAAGTATAGGCATAATATAAATTTAAATTAGGTATGAAAAATATGATTAATTACATATAGGTAATATAAAAGGCTTTAAACGGTAAGTTTTTATGATAGAAAAGAAAACCTTATTACTAGACGTGCTATGAATAAATATTAAGCTCTGAAGGAATAACTTACGGAAAATTGAAAACTTTTACAGTCTCTAAGTATGTAAGAAGTAAGGAGACGACAAAGACGAAAAATCATCACAGTCCTCACACGGTGAGGGATACTCTATAGCTCATCATCATCGTTCGGTAATCTTCTTGGTATTAAGGAACTGATTCTTAATGATTATAAATATTAATTTAATTAATTGGATACATCTGTGTCCGAACATTGTTCGTAACGTTAGTTGTAAACGTTGAAAGTTGAATGTTAAAATAGCAAATAGAAAAAGTATATAATTAAGTTAATATAGCAGATCCCAGCAAACATACGAGCAGCATTTGTCAGCTCGGTGCGTGCTTCGTGTCAGTGCACTTGATGCATGGGTCAGTTGAAATGACATATGAACTCGTTCTCTCGAACTGATTGCACAGATTGTTACCGGAAAACGACCTTTCAATATAACAAATAACTCTAATGCAGGTGTTATGCCCAAATGTGAACAATTCACCCACTAATTGAATTAAACGCGTATGTATGGGGCAGCTCATCACTAGTTTGTAATATCAAAACATGGGAATTAGCGAATTATTTAAAAGTAAATATTTGCTTGGAGTTGTATTATGTACGTACTTAATATTTTGTTTATAATAACACAACATTAATTAAACAATATTTTTTCGGTTTAAATTTAGTGTCTGAACGAATCGTCGTCTATTTTTGGCCAAATTACGCCACTACCGAGCCGGTTATTAGAACAAAAATTTGCACACGCACCTGACATCTATTTTGTTTAAGAAATAGAAATTGACTTCAATTATGAAATAACTATTACTTTTGAGGTGATTTTAAACTGAATTTCTTCAGTTTATTATTATAAAAACCTTCAGCTTCGGTTTTGAATAGAAATTAACCACTTTTCTAATTAGACTTTATTAACTCATACTTTATTTCATCCATTTAACATTTTTTAACAATAATGTATTGAGTACCTAATATCGTTAGAATTCACGACTTGTTAGTTTTTATCTTACATACTACTTGATCATAATAAATATGCTTCTGTTTTCGATGATACATATAACATTTGCTTTCCAGCAATAACCATCATTATGTCAACATACATAATAACTTTAATTATTTAAAACCTTACAATTAAATACATTGTAGTTAAATAGTTAGATCTTTTAAATCAGTATGTTCTTTTTTTGCAGTTTTTGGAGACGAGAACGTGACACATTTTACTTTTTTACAAAAGCCAGCAGTTTCGTAAATCATTCATTGGATTTGGTCGAGGGACTCATCACAATGTTTTTTGAAATGAAAATTGAAAAAGAGTCAACATGTTTTTTATACGCTATATATCATTCATTGTTCAAAGTTAATTAGAATGACAAATTAGTTTGTGTGTATTTCCTGTATTTCTAATAATTAATATTATTATTTACAGGTGTCTTAAACGATATTTAAAATAAAAAATAAAACTATATATTAACATCACATCGATTAATTTATAAATATATTCACGTAACATATTTTTAAGGAGATTAGGCTCATCACGTGTCAAGCAATGCACCAACAATGAATAAGTCCTTTTGAAGTAAGACAATAATTTACTTTCATAGAGTTATTCTCAAGTCAGCAAACTAAAGTGTATAATGTAGTAGGTAGGTATAGAAAGTTATGTACCATAATATTCATCTCAAACACGTCGGATGTCATCAGAGTGGGTGCAACGACTACAGGGGTGCGCCGGAACTCTGCACAAAGCATTAGCTCTATACCCATAGCTCTTGCATATTTTCTGTTGAACGTACGAGCTAATTACTGACAAAGATACGAGGGAGTTTTTCTCTTGTACGTATTCGTATTTGATACTATATTTAATGTAGTGCTTCGTGATTTAGACTACCACCAAGTTACATGTTTAAATTAGGAGTGGAAGGCAGACTGATGATATACATATACTGATCTACTGTCTCATTACTTTTGCGGATAAGTGTTAAGATATAGTCGTGTTTCATACATCTGGACAGTGTTATCAAGTCGGCAGAGTAAAGGTGACTTTTGCAGAAATTTTCTCTTCTCATAAACATCACTTTAGCTTAACTATAAGTGCAATTATATTAAAAGTCCTTTAAAATACTACGATATCTATAAATAAATACCTGATTTAACTCTTAAAATATCTATTATTATAGCGTTTTCTTGATTTTATGAATATCGAATATAGTAGATGTAATAAAAAAATCGTATCAAATTATGGAAAATTACAAATTGTTATTTAAAGCTAAGTAAATAACTGTCGTGATGTAGATAAGCATAGAAATTTCAGGACCTCGATTATAATATTTTATTTCGATATAATTCATTTAAGCTAAAATATCGATGATTGACTGAGGATATTACTTTCACCGTATTGTATAAGAATATTCTTAGGAAATATTTATAAGGTAAATTTTGTTGGGGTTTTCTTTATTAGAATGATTTGATATAATGTTAGATATATATATATTTGAAAGATTTTTAATAATAATTAAAAAGAACTTTAATAGTATAAATAAATATAAAACAATTATAGTTTAATAGCTTGTTTGTACAAAAATTGTTTATAACACAATAGTATCACTCCTATAGAGATACTGATGTGAAATAATATTGCGGATTATTACGGATTAAAAATATAATTATCACAAAGCAAAATTTAAAAAAACGAAAGAAGACAGATAAGACGGATGACAGAAGAAATGCAAAATATCTTCGTGTCAATAATTTATATTGACACTCGCCACACTCCTATAGGTTTATTATATAACTATAATGTATGATGTATTTCACACATATCCGTGGCGCCTCTTTATAAATAACTAAACATTGACGACATAGAAGAATAGCAGTCGATAACAAACAAAACTACGTCCAAGAAAAATGAAGGGCGTATTGTTTGCGACATAAAAGAGGACTTTTAGCCGTTAGCGATCGTGTCAAGTGTGTTCCCATCGCACGCGTTTCTAGGGAGACGAATGATTTTTAGCTCCGCGCAATTTTCCGCAATAATGAGTCACTTGAGGCATTGTCCTGCGGGCGCGATCTCATCCAAATTACAACGCCATTGTTATAAAGATATTGTTCAGCTCCTCGTGAATATGTGCGAGAGGAAATGAAACTGTAACCCAGTGGATACCACGCTCTGCCACATCCCATAAGGTTACGTCTACAATGATATTTCCATTTGACCCAATTCTATTGTTAGACGTAGATGTTTAATGCCCCCCACAGAGTCGAGTTAATGCGACGGAAAATTATTTAATCTCTGTTTAAATGGTTTGTTAATTATTATTCATGTTTTGTTGGGACGGGGATAAATGATGCAATATTATAATAAATACAATAATATCTAGGTAGTATAAAAATATTATAGACGCGGCAGCCTCGCCGGCATTATTATTTGGAACGGGCGCCACGTGTGTGAGTAATTCTTCTTGCATAAATCATGTGTCCAATGTTTGTAACTGCACTGCTGCACTAGTTCAAGTAGATACATTATTTACTGAAACATCTTCACGCCGCGTGCAATCTTCTGAACTTGGCACTTTAAATTACCACTTCGCTGGTTTATGTGCTCTAATTTATGTCTTAATTTATGCTCATTTTGTAACTTATTATTTTACTTATAAATGTGATATTTAAAACGTATCTATTTCATTTTATATTCATTGTTATCTTGTTACTAAGTATTCACACATTGTTCTTGACGTCTGGTATGGTTCTAGTGAAAATCAACCTACCTACAGATCACGGCATAGGCTGAGTTGATCCAAACTGTTATTTTATGTTATTTAATAAAGTGTTATTTATAGGTACATATATATTTATATCATTTTATGACATGTGACTAGATCTCTAATGGAAATTTACAGGAATATGCCTTGATAACCTTCAATGTTAGCATACACAAAGCTATAGACAAAGTTCTAGAAACTTCCACGCTCTATATATTTAACTATATTTGTTGATGAATGAAGTAGATGTATTTAAAAAGTTGAAATTCTATCGTATTTGTATTGGGACGTACATTTAATATTGTCGCGTTTCTTCGTATAATATAATTTGAATGTTCTGTAGTGCAGTGGAGTTAAGGTTCATTTGTCGGCTAAGTGGCTTGCGCTCCGCTCCGGGAACCTACCGGTGGAATTTTAACTGAATTTCACAGAGAATTTGCACTGAACCTAAGAATTCTCGTGAATCTTCAACAGGGAAGCTGTACACCAAGTTAGCCCGACATGTGAATAAATTATGGCGAATGGTGCAGAGTTTTGAGATGCAATTTTGTAATTAAATATATATAAAAATTAATTATATATTATTTATTTATTTTAAAATATAGAAAATGTATCATAATATCACGAACATATGAGCTATTTCTAATAATAGTTCAAACCGTTAATAATTTGTAGTATTACGAGGAATCGGTCGTCATTCTTTAAATAGAAGTAGAGACTGACAGAATGGCTGCGAGGCTGACACACTACGCATATTAGCGCTTATTAGTGTATTGATTTTACAATGGCTGAGCAATTACTTTATATATATAGGTATATATATATATAAATCTGAAAGCAATTAACAGACAACAGAAGCCGAATAAAACCAAATCGAAGAGAGATCGTAAATTCTAGTGCTATTTGCGTTTCGGAAGCAATCTCGACCAAAAAGAGGGTATGTTCCGAAGTTAGCGCCGTAAACAATGTAACAGATATACGGTGAAAAATTTAACAAATGTTTTGAACGAACATATGTGAGATACCTTTATGTCGCTCACTATATTTGCATTAGGAAATGAATTTCCTGCGCTCCAGAGACAATGCTCCATAGTTATAGGTATATTAATAAAATTCCACGATGTTCTAGTGAAAAGTAAGAAAAGTCTTCTAGCGTAAGCTTCAAATATGCTCGTAGATTTCACTTTATTTCTTAGAAAAAGCGATTCTAGTAGAATCAGCTTCTCCTCGGTGCGTAATGTCACTAGAAATTGCGTTGGTTCTACAATATTGTCGACCGTAATTTTGGGTATTAGGTTGCCTATTATTGCAAATGAAAATTTATAGTGATTATATATAGCGTTACAAGGAATTTTTAAATTACAATATCTGCTAGAAATTGGCCCAGAGATATTTTTAAATCGCACAATAATACTTTGTATTTTCTTGTCTCAAAAGAAATGAAACATAGAGCTCTTGGTCGATTGCATTGTTCAACGTTGTAAGAAAATAAATATCGTAGAAGTCAATGTTTGTGTTCGAGCAATAGCACTATTAAATCCGGAAGTCTGACAAATAAGAATGCCATTATAAAAATTCCCGAGAGTTTGCGTCGCGCCGTTACCTGCTGTTTCTTAAAAGAGATGCAATTCAATTACATTATCAGAAGGAAAAACTAGATACAAATTACTCAAGTATTATTAAGTAATTGACTTTTATTCAGTCGAGTGACTTGACCATAGATATTTAGAAGACCGGCTTATAAAACTAACGCATAATTTTAAACGATTTTCAATTTATAACATTTACAAAACAAAAGAAGAATGGAGAATGAATTTGTAAAAGATTAAACGCAATTCCAACAAACATAAGAGTAGTCTTGTTAGTAAATTATCACATCATTCTGCAAGGAACTTTCCTGGCAATTTAATGGTCTAGTGAGAACCATCGCGGGTTGTACTGATGCCCTCTCGCCACGCTACCAAACGGTAACGGCCTTATCTAAACTAACTTTAACCATTGTCATTAAATAAACTTGCAAAAGGTTTCAAGTTACTATCTGTAGTTTTTTTAAATGTTGACTTTAAACAAATTTAATAAAGAAATATATTGAAACATTATACTGTTATTTTCTTTATGAAAAAATTGTTTTGAGAGAGAGAGCATTTAGGGCAGCAAAAAAAAAGATGTAACGAAGCCGATGTAAATTTTATTAAAAGGTTACAATTATACGTGGTAATAAATAAAGGAAAAAGTATACTAAATCAACTCCCTTTTTGTTGTATCTTATTATTTGAAAGATAATTATTAAATCCTAAAACACCTAAGACAATAAATATATCCGAAAGGTCTCGTTACATTTATCTAATAGTCCCCATGCAATTTAAATTACATGCCTATATCATCACCTGTGTACATAATTTTCTTCCAAGAGCAATAAAACTGTCTAGAAGCGAGAAATTCTAGGGTAAATTACTTCATCCCTGTACACCAAGCGGGCAAGTCTGGCAGTTTTGCTCAACCAATTATGTGTGATATTAAAGATATTAGCGGAACAGTGGAGTAATATTGTATTTTTATGACACTCACCGGTGCAATGTAATCGGGTCTTCCCAGGCTCCTCCACGCTCGGCAGCTAATGCTTGATAATGTCATTTTGATATGCTTTTGATGGCTTCACGGAGCTGATCTTTTGGAAATATTTTCATAATACTTTATATTGTGTATTTTTACGATGCTTTTATTGAATTTTGTTTTTCGGTAAAGTAGGCATCTCTCCTTCGGATTGTTTTTAACATTGACGATATATGCATATACACATACGTGCGTAGGTATATCATTGTTCATTATAAAAGTACCTACAATAAAAAAGCTAACTTTATAAAACAAAGGATTTTCTTTCCCTTTGTCTGCGGATAATTTTAACAATCAGAAGCGATCGTTAAAAGTGTTTGAATGTGTAATTTAGGAGAAAACATAAGTTATTAAAAGTTTGTTTGGATTTTAATAAAGGCTCTTGATATCAGTGAACTCGGAAAATGGTAGAGAAATCATGTTAAAAGAGAGAACGAGGGGGATGAGGTTTGTTTCGCACATGGATAAACAACCTTTGTGCTTTACAAAATGTCCTTCTTTTTGTTGAAAATGCAGTGGCCGGTATTATTTGCCGTGTTTTCGGCGGTGGGCTCTTCTGCCCTATTCACTGCTGATTTATGGTTAGCAATTTCCTAACTTTTCCACTTTTAGTTGTGAATCGCGGAGAATATTATGTAAGTGTGGTGTACCACATGTGTAAAGCGTGACTGAATTTTTTTTCCACATTGTTAATGATTTACAACTTAATGTTATACTTTACTCATATCATTATAGATGAATCTTTTTTTACTGAATCTTAAATACGACGCAGATCTTAAGTAAATTATTATTAGTTTAGATTCCTTATATTTTGTTGCTTTATTATAAAAATCAACGTATTCAATGGCTTATTATAATTGACCGGTAACGCGGGGATTCTACACCCAAGATGCGGCTGTTTATGTTACATTGCTAAATGGTAAATTTGCTCGGATAATAAATGGTTCCGCATGCGTGACAGAAATCGCCTGCACCCGCATGCGGTAACTAACGACTATTGTAAATGCGTCGCTAAGTCTTCAGTGGGATATGTTATTTGTATATTTCGGCCGCCGTCATGCAAATGAACCTACATAATAAAGAACTGTTAGAAATAACTAAACCAAAAGTTGTGTGAATTGTGTATAGTGCAAGCTTTGAGCACAAACTGAATGATGAAACTTTTGCTGTCCAGAGCTTTTGTTAGGATTGCGGACAGACTTGTAATAATTAATAATTCAATTCCAATTAGATTTCAATTTTATTTTAATTTCTATTGTGTTACAAATAAAATTAATTTACAATTGCAAATTGTTTTAAAATGCGAGTTCTTAATTAGATAGTAATACGTTTATAATGATTAACAATTTTAAGTTTTATACGTCATTTACCAAATCATTTAACTTTAATTAGATTTTTATAAACTATTATAATAAAGTAATAAATTATCCATATAATCTATACTAAAAATAAGTAGGTTATCATTATTATTTGAATAAAAACACACGGTAGTATTTTTTTACTTAATTTTGAGGGTAGTGTTACAAACCAGGTAACAAATTAGCATCGTAGCGCTTCAGACAGTTTCGACGTTCACAGCTGGTCAAATTTGAAGCTTTATTCAAATAGCTGGTAGAAGTTTTAAAGCTATACAATGAGATTGTGTCCGAGGTATATATAGCGTTTGATAATTGTCGTTTCTGTTTCTATTTTTATTTATATGATCATTGTCGTATGTTTTATAAAATAGTTATCAATGATTGATACGAATAATAAAAAAAAAGCGTCAGTGTTGATATAGGCGAGGGTTAATCAATAACACCCTTATCAATTATATCATAATTTCTTATAAATCTTACTCGCTACCAATGTAAATGTATATGTAAAAACAAATAACAATATCAATATCAATAACATAATAATATCTACATCAAAATTCATGTTAATCTATATTTTGTTTCGTATTTTTCATTTAAATTTAAGTGAAAGTGAGGGAGACAGAATATTCCAAATTTGAATGTTCGTCCGTTAATGTCTTATTTAAAATTAACAATTGAACATCAAACGTTTTCAATACGGGAATGAAAACCGAAAGCGATTGAAACAAAGCAATAATTGAACATTAATGTGATAGCAGCGTATATAGAACATTTGTCGGGGGCGGCACAGACATCAAAGAGGCCATTAATCAAATATTGGCCCCCAGTGACCACCGCGGTTCACGACCGAGCGCCAACATTAAACATTGTATCTGTACTTACTACGGTCGTTAACACCCATTAATTGTTACAAAATTGAACCTTATGACCATTTTTTGACTACACCTATTTAATATATTGTTTGTTGTTTTAAGCAAACTGAGTTAGAGCCGCAATAGCTTTTGAATGAACTTTTTAATATAAAAAAAATCTTGAATTATGCTATTAAGTATTGTAGCGAAGTCTGAGGTCGTTAACTGATTTAAGTAATTTAAATAATCTGACATTTGCTATTGTGGTTGCGGCAATAAACTGAAGTAAACCGAAGCCGACTAAAGTCTTCTTAAATTAATCAAATGAAGTATTATTAATACTATGCCAACAGAAATTCTATTAAATTTCGTAATGTATAAATAAAGCTTGTATTTGTAGATTACATTGGGAATTGTATCGTCACGATCGCTACAACGAATTCTCCCAAGAATATTCTTTGAGGAAAGCTATTTGAAATTTTCAATTTGAACAGAAGTCGCGATATATGTATATGTATAAATGATGATATATGTATAAATATATGTATGTATAGATACTTAAAGATGCTGTATTAAATAGGTTTACATGAGGTTTGCAAAGATGGGAAAGAGCTAATCAAGGTTTACATATCATATCCTTTTTAATTTTTGATAGTAGCCTGGCATGTGACCACACTCCGCCTGACATAACTGATACTATACAGATATCGCGTGTAGCAGTCGCTTCCACTATGCCTGCTTGAGGAGACGAATGTGCTCCATCCAAATTGACAAGACACACTCATACATTCATACGAGTCAATGAAGAATTTACTTGTTTATTAAGGGTACCTATATGATCTAATAAATGGATGTGTGTTATTTCAATAAATTACAGTAATTTTCATTTTAATTGGTTATAAAATGTAGCAGCCAATCAACTTTGTATATTATGAAATAACATTTGTAGGGTCACGGTTCTTCTCGAATGAACATTTCCACGATATATTTCATAGAGCACACAAAGCAATGGTTTCAACTATATTCTTGACAATTTTTGGTTCGAATTCATATCATACATTCGCTATAAAACCATCATGGTAATATAAATAAAATTAATCTAAAATTATTAGAATTTTTAAAATGTATTTTAAATTCTTATTTGAAAATTATTTTTACCAATAGATACAATAATAATGAAATCGAATTCAACGTCAAGAATATGCCCCCAACCTCTGACCAAACGTAATTACATTTTGTAATAACTTCAACTGTTGGCTATTGTTACAGATTTTATTGTCATCTTCGTGTTGATTTTAATAAGAACATTGTATCAATTGTTTATTCAATAACATTGTTGATAATATAACATTTTATTAGCTTGCTTAAAATATTTATACTATTTTTGTTACTGGATAATAGATTGATCATTTCACATACGACCAAATTAAATATGTTATATCGCGTAGACATTCAAGATTTTTTGTAATACTACAAATAAACAAACTTAATTATTATAAAACTAATCACGTAAACTATTGTATCCATCCTATATTGTGTTTGTAGAATTATCCGATGAAACAAAACCGAATAAATGAAACGTCAAAATCTTATTGAAAGGAACAAACTTAAAAGTAACATAAATATTTAATAAAATTATTATACCTACAGCTAAAAATAATGTTCTCATAATAGACCTCAGAAACTTTTTTATTTAACACGCAATTATGACTATTCTTTCATATAAAGGACGGAAAATTATTTCTACATTTCTATTTCAATAAATAGTTTTATAAATATTAAATTTTGAAATGAATCAATATGGAAATATTTTAAATTATAACTCCGAAAGATTCCTAAATTCCGACAGAAATCCGAGATAAACTGTAATTAACGCGATTTTTAGTTACATTAATTATTTCCATTATTACAATCGATACAGTTAGTAGTAGCTTTGTGATTAATCTAAATTCTAAACATGTGGTCATAAAAAAGGTTGCCAATAAAATACGTTTTAACACAAAAATATTAAGAAAATCAACCTATATGGTTTATTTTATAATAGTTGTAAATTGTTTAAAATTTAATATTCTTTTATCAGCTATTCAAAATATGTAATGGAGACTAACATTTTAATTAACAAAATTTAGTGAATCGAATAGTTCAATCGAGGAGAACTAAATTACTGCTAGGAATGCTAATAACAGTAAATAGTATCTGGAATCTCGCATTTCTGAAATCATGTAGCTATTTTGGTGGTTATGTTCTAACATTAATACAAAATTCAATATTAATTCTGATATTTGCGGTACAATTTAATGTTCAAGTTTCGGCGTATTTGATTATGAGATGAGCATATCCAAATAATGTAATGCACAAATAGTGAGATTTATTTAAACTCGTAGTGATGGATAGTAATAAGTAATAAAGACTTAACATTTTCTTTAAAATGGCTTAATTAAAAACAAAAAATGTCGATATGTAAAAATTATAATATGACTGCTATTACAATAATGTTTAAAGTTACTCGCAAACTTTCGTGTTTATTTTGATTAATATAATTGGCCATTTTGAAAGCATGTGAGTATCGCTGCGAACTCAATGGTTGCGAATCTTTCGAAATATCAAAATAAACCTGTAATAGGTATATATACTATACAGCTAAATTAAGAGCCTTTTAAATGTATTCTTATATTTATTGTATCAAATATATGTATATTGTATAAGCAAACAGAATAGCATAAAATTTTACAACGCATAACGTTATTGAATTTGGAAAACGTTCCACGTCCAATCGGCACGTAACATACTAATGCTATAAATTTGAATTTTGCCCAATATTCATGTAGTTGTGATTTGTTTCACGCTGTCTCAATTCGTTCGTATTATTTATTTATTTTATTCTAACTGGAACGCGGTGTAATCATTATAATTGCTTTCATTCTACTAATGGACTAAAAGTGTCAATAATTTTAACATTTCAGGTTTATTGAAGTTATTAATAGTTATTGGAATATTATGTTTACATTGCGTCGTGATCACTTATGTTTACATATAAAGATAGACATATTTTAAAAATTACTATATAGTAGATATACCAAACACATTCAACATTAAATAATTTATTTAGCAAATAAATTACTGTTTGGATCGGAAATCGAATCCAGGATCTCGGATGTACTCAATTCGGGCGTCACAGTAGCCATCAAATGATTAGGTTTTAATATGTAATGTTGTAATGTAATAAGTAATGTTTATTTATAAAAGACGTTTTTTGATCCGACTTTTAAGTTTACAATCTTCATGATCGTGGTGAAACCAATAATTATGTTTTGTTGTTTTATTTTTGTTGGAAAGCAATTAGCGCGGAACCATTAATTTAATAGATTTGCATAATAGTAAATCATATTCCATGATGGGTGGATAATTCATTTAAGAGCGGCCGTGGCCTAGTGGTTGAGGGAGCGGACTCGCGGTCGAGAGACCCCGTGTTCGAATCTCTCAAAAATTAAGCCGGTACCAATGTAACTTTGTTATATGTACTTTGGTCGCTCAATGCCTATAGTATAATAATATAGGCACACAAAGAGTGGTAGGCAGACTGAAGATGGCATTAGCCCAGTATGCCGTCCTGGGGAAGTACCACCACTTTCAAGCGGAACGCCCGTGAAGTGACCTAGTCGCGTTTCGGGATCAGCTTGGAAGTAGCCGGGATAACGAGAGGAGTGTGCCCTGTCAGTTTGGATAGAGCACATTCGTCTCCTCAAGCCGGCATAGTGGAGTCGACTGTTGCGCGCGGACATATGTCCGTAGTAACAGTTGATTCCACTCATGGACCGCACTCTAGCTTAACATCAGGCGGAGTGTGGTCACATGTTGGGCTATCAATAAAAAAATAAATAAAAAAAAATCAAACATTCGTCTGGATGTTACAGTAAAGGGGATTATGTTATTTTTGCTTATATTATGTGACGAACGAATAATGCATAATGCATACATGATGATGATGCTTTGATAATAGCAACGTTACAAAGAAAAATGCTTTAATTTCATATAATTAATTATGTTAGTGTACGCTCATTTAAACAAATGACTGTACACTTGCAATGGACGCTTGGTTTGTTATGATAGATACTGATCGATGCAGTGGAAATTATTATGTAAACTAATATTCATGAATTACACACACGAGTTACTTTCAATGGATTTGATTAAACTAATGGCAGACAACACGGTTTACAATTGCATACGTTCAATAATTAATTTTGTATGTGGTCTGCACATTTTGGTTAGGGTTAATCCCTTTTGGGCTTATTATCTAGTGCTGTGTATTCGTCATTTTACGCCTGCACGCCGCTTCAATGCAAATTTAATTATTTTATTCCATTCGTTATTCAGTAATGATACTCTTCACTGAAAAGTAGATTTTATATTGGACACTTAATGATAGATTATACTCCTACGTTTCGCGTAGAGTTTATATATCTCGGAGATCTTATTGTTTTATTAGGTCTCGAATGCCAATGTTTAATTAGTGTTCAGGCTCACGATCACTTTTTGGAAGCCTTTTGTTTTTGTTCGCTCACACTACGCACTTTCAGAAATCGTAAAACAACGTCTATTATTATATCTATTATATGTCTTATATCTACTAATAATTTCTAAATCCTATAGGAATCCTAGTACAAAATAAGAATTGTTTATGAATATTCGAAATGCTAACAGACAAAATAAAATCTAACAAAAACATAGAATTGTTAAATGCTTTTGTTATAACATTCAACCTGTATAATTCAGCATTAGTGGCCGGTGGAGTGGCGAAAATTTACGACACAAACTATTCTAACTTTTGATACACCTTTCATGAACATGTCGTGGACTCGTATTAAGTTATTAACACAACATTTTGGAACGGTTATCTTTGTGTGCAAATGCCGACCTATACACATACTGCCTACAAAATATCATGTTAAATTTAGGTTTTAAAACTAAAATTCTCTTTTCTAATGCATTTTAAACGGATTAGCATTATGAGACGTAGATAGAGTTTTCTAGCGCACAATTTTCATACCAACATAGCGACAGATGTTCCCATGATTCTCTAGTTAGGCTTCACTCTGCAACTTGTTCATAATTACACTATCCTAACTTAGCTTAAACTCATAAACGCTAATGCTTTGCAGTGTGCAAAGTTTTAAGTTTAATTTTCTACTTTACAAATGTATATTAGTTTTAATCGACTTTCCAGATCAAAAGTAGCGATTTAAGATAGATGCATTGAAGATATAAATTTATTAACTAACTAACTTAATGTGGTATTCTGTTAACTGTCTCAAGTCCGATGCAAATTTCACCATGGGGAGTGTCTAAAATTGCAAAAGATATTCTCCGTCTTTTGTACCACATTTTAGCAATTAGCAATTGTGTTCAAACTATCCGCAGTTATTTTTAACAATGTAAATGGTTCCCCGAATTCAATCCGCATGGCGTGCGCTTCTGAAATCTCCCGCACTCCGCATGCGGTTACTAGCAAGACTAACAACCAATAAATGGGATAATAGCGCACGGATTTCATTTACTATTTTAATCAATAAATAACTTGAAGTTTTCGAAAGTAAGTTAATAAATTGGATTGCAAAACGAACTGTTAAAATCGACCTAAAGATAAGGAATTGAGGAGTGAATTCGAGAATTAATTAAAGAAGTTTCATTGCAGGTTTAGTGACAGTCAGTGCTGCATCCGTTGAACACTTTCTAGAATTCATTTAATACCTATCTATGTATTTATGAGAAGGCACTAAAACCCCGCTTTGTTAGAGATGTGCGCAGTTTAAAAATTTATTTTATATTGCATTTATTTTTAAAAAAATATTCCAAAATATTTAATAACTTTTAGAGATTGCAATTGTTTTCATAACTGTATAGATTTTGCGTACGTTTACTGTTATAAACTTCACATCGAAAACATAGTTCTCTTTTTTTGCATACCAAACTACGGGCAACAAAACCAAATTAGGAAGTTTTTGATTGGTTAATTCTGTATTATTTTCACAGTACCTACCTTAAAATAAATTTACAACATCTATAATACATATATAGGTAACTAATAAGAACATATAAATCTTGAGTGTAATGAAGAATTCTGTATGATAAGTAGAACAATGTTCTTGCGAAAATTATCGACCAATAGTGGCGTCTACTTTTTAGAATATGAATTGTGTATTTCGTTAGGTGAACGTAATTATCAAAGTTTTACCAGCTCCTAACATTTAAACTTAGGTGTGTGAGATAAATAATACTTATTTTAATTTATGTTAAAGTCTTTGCTATTTAATCAAAGGTATAAGGTAACACGTTAAACAATACGAAGGGGAATGAAACCAGTACAGTAAAATTGTACAAAGTTTATCCACAATTTGCGTTCGGGATGCGGGCGCAATCCACCCTTTTATGTGAGAACTTTGCCCATAAATTACACGACAAACGCCTTAAGGTAAATATACGCAATTTTAATATTAAGAAAAAACAGCTCCTGTCTTTGAAAATAATAACAAATACTATTAGTTACTATACACTGTTAGAGACTTTAATAACACTGGAATTTGTAAAATGACTCGTGCGATTCGTTATTAAACTAATTTCAAAGACTATGTGGCCTATGTTATTATTCCAGGGTTTATTTTGTTTAATCTTTAAAAATTAGTCATATCATATTTAGCTTAGATTGTAATGTATATATTTATGTATAAAATTTTATACTGGAACGTAACAAATAATCGTTTTTAGCACATTGTTCTCCCCAACAAAAGGTTCTGACCTACTTCTTGTGATAAATAAAAATATACCTTCTCATATTTTCTTTTTGATAAGAGTTTAATACATTAAAGTGTAGGTATATTTTAGTCTGCGCTTTCTTGTAAAATAACTATTGTTTCTTTAGTTAACTCGTTAATTAACTTAAAATATTTATCATAATAGATTACTTATTTCTGGTAATTAAGACAGCGTGGGTTTTCGGGTAGATATTTCATTGATTGAATTTAGTAAGGTGTTTTGATTACTATTTTCTTAATTAAAAGTAAATCAACAAGCGTATATTTGTTTTCGTATTTCGTATAATTATTCGTATTTTCGTAATTCGTGTAATTACAAATGCTGGGGAATATTAAATTATTAATTTTTAGTTAAATAAAATATATATATCTAATATACATGTGGATATATGAAAAATATATAAATATATTGATTTTGATTCAACACTTCATATTGGCTAAATAACACCTTTTAAAATAATATTTTATTAATAAAAGGTTATTAAAAAATCAGCAGCTCTAAGGAGCATTTTTGGACAGTGCGTTTAGTCATGCTTACTTACTCGACGTAGAATGAGATAAAGAAACTTAAGGTTTTTAAGGATTCTATTATCTATTTTTTAGGATATCCTATTCTCTGTTTCGTATCCTATATAAATCTAATACCAAATTATGCAACTGTAAAAGTATTAAAACTATTATTATAAATCTAAAAAAATATTCTTTATAAAATAAAATACGAAATCCCCTATTCCAAAAATAATGGTCACTTTTTTGTTAGCGCGACCTAGAAACAAAGCATTCGAAATATCAAAATAAACAAAAGACTATTCGCGGAAACGTTCGTTTGACATGTTAACATGTATCTATGTTTTTTCACAGGTGTCTATGTGTACATAAATCATATTGCTACAACATAAATCAATAAAAACTTCTGTTTTGAATATTATTTGCATAGGACGCAAGTTTCGATTTATATTAGGAGTTGAATTCTAAATTATATTAATATAATTTAGAATTCATTATTTTTGACAAATTTGGTATCTCGTTCGGTGTGTTAACAGTTTTTTTATGTACCGTTTTTGGTTCTGCGTGCTACCGATAGGTTCGCATTGATTGGCCCCATTTAAAAAATCATAGCGTGTGCTATATATAATGCTTTTATTATTTTATCAATTAATGATTATCTCCATAATCCCACTACAAATTATTACTACTTTTACTTTTGAATGTTTACTTAAACTCTAATCGGGCATGTCCGTGATGTGGTAGGTATTTTTGAAAGCATTAATGAGTCAGTACTACACGCATACATTTACAAACTTCATGCGGGTATAAAAAAAAAGTAAAAAGGCTCAATTTTTTTTCATTTAAAACCGCATAATAATCATGAAAAAATGTTCATATTTCATTCGGAGAGAGAGTTGGTATGAAAAGGTCTACGATGGAATGCGTTAGGAAATAGGTTTGTGGTAGATTGATGGGAGGCTTTCAATGTCACGTGAGCCAGGCTTATACCATTCATATGAGATGCGGACATTATATTTTTGCGGTTGGGTTTTATTTTTACAACTGTGTTTACACGAATAAAGCGGCTGATGGATGAAATTGTAACACAAAATGTATTTTGGTCATGGAATTCTTTTCTATGAATAACTCTTTTATTAATTGCCTCTTCTTTTATAAAACATTATTACAAACTAATTTTACAAATAGACAATAATATCTATTATTATTATTTTTTGTGTAAATGTATTATTACAAATCATAACTTTTATTTTTTGATATATTCTTTTACTATCGTGTAGTTATTGATCTGCGTATTATAATATATAAAATAATTTTTCGTAACACTAATATTTAGGTTTGTAATAATAATATATATTATGAACAAACGTCTTATAGCGTTGATTTTGATGCAAACTTCAAAATATCGGATTCAAGCTAATGAAAAAAATCGCGATAGTAAACCAAATTTGTGAATTCCTGCTCAGAAATAATCTCAAGCATCACTACTTAAATAATCATTTTCGTAAAGGTTAAACAGAAGATTAATTATTATTACAAGAAAAGCAAAGTTTAAAGTCAAACCACATGAGAACTGTTTGGTTTCTCAGGGATTACTTTGCAAATGAATTTAGTAGGCGAAGTTTTTAATAAGGACAGAGTTTGTTGAAGGAGCGAGGTAATCTTATTGGGTTTCTGTTTGCGGTAATTAGATAAGTTTGCAGATGTTGGACGTTGTGTTCCCAGACACCACCAGCATGCCAGACACGTACACCACTTCTACAACTGACGCCGACCCCCACTCTTCTGTTACACTTAACGCTCTATATCAGTGTAACAAAAAAAAATTAAAAATAATTATAAAACTGTATTTTTTTCTGTTTAAACAACAATAACTTTTAATTTCTTTATTTCAATGTTTTTCTTTCGAACGAATTTATAAATTAGTAAATAAAACATAATTCGATAATATAGCTAAAAGGTCTTTTATTTTCCTGTAGGTATTACTGAAGTATTCGAATTTTTTATTACATTAAATGTTATTTCAACATTTGTTGTTTTATTTCCGGGGGGATTGTAAACAGAAAACGTCTACCTTATAAATTTAATATATGAGTGAATAAATACAACTACAAAAAACAAAACTCATTATTACTCACAGCTGCTTTGTTATACCTATTTTATTTCAAAATATTTTTTAAATTTATCGCGTCTGTATGTAGATATGTATATAACAGGAACGAACTTTATCATACCAACGAATACACAAAAAGTTTTATTAGATATTTTTGCATAGTAATTAACAAACACGTAGTATTTAAATTAAAACTTTTCTGCCAAAATCCTTTGCAGAAACCAAAACCTAAGTTAAATAACTCATTAATGATACTTCTAATGATTCAGGCGGTTATGGATTAATCTTTGCGAAATCTCTTCAAGTAAACCAAACGTAAATACAAGAATTACCTTCCAATCAAAGTTAATACAAATCCAAAACTTTCTATGTTTAATTCGGAAGTGTGAATGTTTCCTTAGAGATTTCATTGAAATTTGATAATTATGTGTCAAAATACAATTGTAAGACATTTTATATGACCTATGAAAATTGATATAAAACAACCGAATGCTCAAACACTACTTGAATTTAAAACCTGCTTAATTTAGTTCGGTTCTTTCATTTAAAATAACACGGCAATAATGGCCGATCGCATACATGGTGCATTGCATTATAGAGGCTGTTTTTAATGGGTCTGTAAAACTCGAAATATACCACCCTATAGTATTATATGCACTGTAAAGTAATAAAGAAATTGGTAGCAGATAAATATAAATACACTGGCATAGAAGTACCTACCTAAGGTAGGTTACGCTTAAATGTTAAAGGTTTGTTTTGCATCTGAGTCGAAAACGTGATATAAATGTTAACACAGAATCCTCTAGTACTCAAATAGTAACCAGCGATAGAATTCAAACACAACTCACTAAATAGCTCGCTACGGGTTTGAGTTCAATTAACACATGTTTATTCGGTATCTCTTAACCCGCATTTCAATATATAAACACCTCTCAATATTAAATTGTATAGGTAGATAAATAAACATAAAACATTTAATATAAAGTTCACAAAAATAAATAGGTATATAATGATAATTTATTCAAATAGTTTTGTGTTTCGTATTAGGTATTTTTAAGAATTATTTTCAAATACATTATGTCAATAGATGCTTTAATGAAATTACTATTTAAGTGTCGAACTTTATTATTAAACGGTGTCTGGCTTGTGATGAGTGACAGCCACTATGCCGATCGACCCCGGCCGTTGCGATAATTTAATTATTCACAGATTTGATATTGAAGTGGCGGCTCTAGTAGCCATTAAAAGCGGGGTTATTTATCAGAATTTTGTTCTAAAACTTTATTGACTCGACACGTCGTCTTTGTGTTTCAAAAACGTACTTTTTAATATATTATTATTCCAGATATCAATAGAAAATATCTTACGATAAGTAACACATAGGCCGAGTCGAATCTGATATACAAGTAGGTACTATAGGTACATATACATGAATTGATAAATGCTTTTTTAGAGAAAATTAAATGAAATTATTTATTCTCATTTCTGTGGCCATGAAAGACGGCGACTCATTAAGAAAACTCTTAATCTACGTACGAGTATATTAACATTGAAACGGTCAAAGTTTTTTTTAAATAATGGCGCAATTAGGAATGTTTTAAAAGGGATAAAATTTATGTTTTCGGGTGTAAGGGTCTGCAATTTGCAACTCCACATTTATATTAACGGTAAACCTGAGATTAGGTGGGAACATTAAATTGTGTCATTTGTTTTAAAAAAATTTAAATATCTCATTTTATTTTTCTTTTGTTACTTCATTGTATAATTTTTCTCTCTTAGCAGTTGACTTTTATTGTTATAGAAATGATCAGGCCTCGCGTGTTTAGAACATTGCAACCACAAAAGAAATGTCTGCAGGCTGCAGTCGGCTTAAGAACACCTTCAGTTCACCTTCAGTATGACAGGCCACACAATAACCATAATCAGTGTATCTATCACTCTTTTGTTTAATGCCTGTATTATCTCACAAAGACTGAGTGAGTAATAATAGCAATAATAATAGAAATTTGAGCACAAGAATCTATGTCTGCTGTTTGGCACAACTATATGCAGAACACATATAGTGCTAAAAATATTACGTTCGTTGTTACTTAAATAGTGTCAATGGTTCTTGTTAAATTGTTTATTTTTACCATTTATTAAGCCTTGTGATTCAACAAAAAGGAGATAATAATAATAGGACACAAAAGCGTGGGTTCACGAAGTCAACTTTTGGTCGTATTTCTAGAAAATTATGAAAGTAAAATAATGTTTCTCAAGTTTCTTACACATGCTAGTAAACATATTAATTCAATTGGAAAAAATACCTTCAAAGGTGGAGATAACAATCGAGATGTTTGTTACAAAACTTTGTTTATGAAAGTATCCGACAACTTTGCATAAAGTTTTGGTCAGATTTTGGATCACAATTCGAGAACAAAGGATCGAGGGTGTATAACAAAGCGATCTCATTAAAATTAACAAACAAGTTTAAACTTTTATTATGTTCCTAAAAATATCGTTCTTATTCGTCGATTTTATATAATTTGACATTTTGCTTAAGTTGATTTAAAAAAATATATTTATCAATAAACAACTGCAACGAGAAGAGTTATCAAACTCAAATCCCAAGTTAGACAAGCTATTAGACCGTTAGCTTCAACTATCAAAACTCACCCTCATCAAATTAGTTTTGTTAACTTCCGAAAATGAAGAGTAACATCTGAATCTCGTTGCGACTACTTTGACTGCAATGCTTTAAACATTAAACGGGATGGTAAGCTGCATAAAATTTTAAATGAAGTAAGAAAAATATAATAAAAAGTGTTGTAGGTATATATATTAAATTTTATATGCGTTCTATTCTATACATAATTTAGTTAAGGTTACTAAATTAACATAGATGGATGGTGGTACAGCGGAGTCAAAACGTGTCTTAATTGTATTAAATAGCGCTCTTCTCGAGTAGATGAGGCGTGAAGTGTTCACGGACCTCGTGATTATTGCATTAAACGTTAATTAGCTGAAGCTAATGCCTTTTATCAGATATTAAAAATCCTCGGTTCTTACATTAAGCTTTACAAAATCATCATTGATATTGTCTCCCTCTGGGTTAAGTTGTCGGAGCTATGAAATTTCAATGTTTTTAGTGAAGATCATTTGACAGCATCTGTGGAGGGTTGGTTAACTGTTTGTTACTCAAAGATTCCTGAGTTAAATGTCGAATATATTGAAGTTATATGTTTGAATTGTTTTGCCAAAAATAATAGTGTAGTTCATGTTGAAGCCATCATATAAATTCTTAGACATTATAGAAAAGAGTTTAGGTATATATCTATGGATATGTATAAATTCTACTATATATAAACAAGTCTTAAATACTCGTAATACTATACATATCCAACATTTTAAATTGTCGTACTCAAATAAAAAGAAATGTAATTTTCATTGTGACAGCATGACATAGATATTTTTATTAGGAATAGTTTTCTAAGATACATGGATCCCTTTCGGATAAGGAAAACGTCAAGTCGTGTGATTCTGGAACCGTTCCGAAACAACGGGAGGGCCTTTCACTCAAATACATTACGCATAATTGAACAATACTATAGGTATAATAAAATGGTTTTCTATTATAAATGTAGAATTCAATCATTATTTTATAGCCGACGCCCATTGTTGTCCGAGTACGCTTTCTGAAACCGTAGTTGAATAAAAATATGAAGAAAAAAAATTAGAAGACTTTCAGTATTTTTTTTTCTTCAATGAAAAATCATGTTATAGAAAACTCACAAACAAATCATTTATCTAATTTATTAATAAATATTTTTTTTCTGAAAATTTAATTTCTTTTATATTATAATTTTTACTACTTCAAAAATAAACATGCATAGTAATCTAGATGCAATTAATAATGCATAATAAATGTCTAAACATTTGCTCTCTGTAATATATCTCAAAAACAAATAAGCGTATCGCCGACATGAAATCCATTCGCAGATTTGGTCGGTCATCGATCAAATACGTTATTGGCAGCCACATTGTTGCCTTCAGGCGGCTGGCTTACCTCCAGAAAAGCCTCCCTCCCAGCCATATTCCAAATAGCTAGATTTTATTCAAATAGACCTGTAATTTCGTTATGCACTCGTTTATTCACATTTCTTGTGAAATTCTATCTAGGTCATATGCTTTGCGATCTTTAGTAGCAATTTACTATAAAAAATTGGAAATTTTATACTTACTTATTTTTATGCAGTAATATTCACAAAACAAATATCTACTTTAACCAAATATTATAAATAAAAGTTATGAATAAATCTTTCTACTGGAAATCGAACCCGGGACCTCCGAGTAACTAGTACCTACATTAACTGCTTAAAATGTTTTTATATCGCAAATTCATTTTCGTGAATAATCTGAGATGTGTTTTAAAATAAATTAAGTATATAATTTTAGTTTATACGCAAACATAATAATGTATCTAATTTAAAAATCCTTTTCACAGCTTACTATCGCGTTTATTTTAACCATTTTTTTGACCACGATGTCAGTAAAGCTTTTGTTCGGTTTAATAGACTAAAAGGAATTGTTGGGAAAATCTGTATTGTTCAACACTGTTATCTTAATATTGGTCTGGAACTAAACTAGTCTAGATAGCGCTAGATTTAGCAATGGCTTCAGAATACAACAGCAATGATATTGGCACTTTAGAGCGCACTTCTATTTTTATTTATTAACTCTAATAAAAAATATTTTTTTCACAAAAATTATATAAAATTATTAAAAACGAACTTGATTCCTCTGAGCATTTTCTGATGGTTAACCTTTGAGAGATGTAATCAGTGATAGTAGTAATAGTAAAATATGATATAATAAATACAAAATAGTATCTGCAATAATATCAGAATAATAATAATAATAATTGTAAAAGAAAACAATTCAGAATATGTATTTTGCGCGGTTATGTTATTATCAAACAGATTATCCTTGCACTATTCCATAAGTTCTTGTATTGTTCTTAGAAATGTCCAGATGAATGCTGTATTAATAAATACCTACATACATAACTGTCTGCCTCCAACAATTGGCGTTACACTCGTGAGACGGGTTGTACGAAGGCTGCTCGCCCTTCACATGCTCGCTGTTGTTTCTACATCTGAATGGTTGTTAGGTGAAGTGTGCAAACAATGAATGCGACCACGTAGGACAATGAGTTATTTAATTTTGCACTTCGAGTACACCAGCCACAAGTTTATACTAGAATTTGTAATTTAGTTTCATTATATGTATAAGTAGATTATCAAAATGTATTGAAATACGAAGATAGACGCAACGCTTTGTTATTATTATTATTTTATTTTTTTTATCAAATGTATAGAAATTAATGATTGCTCTAACTGAAAAATAAGCGTATGGATTATCATTTTTAAAGCATATTTTTAAAATGTATAATACTTTTATACAAAATTTTAAACAAAAGAGTTTCGGACTTGTTCCTCTGAAGTTAATATAGCGGGAATTTTGACAATGCATACACCGCGGTTTTATTGTCCTAAAACCGAGTCCCGTGGGAGATGAGGATGCGCTGCACGGATTAGCGAATGCGCCGACCAACTGTGCACACCAACATACGAAAAACCGCTACTGATCCTACTGAATACTTTCATTTATTGTCATTCAAATGTCTGCGAACATGGGCGCGGATATACACTAAATAAAACAGAGGCTTAGTTCAATACCTATTAAAAAGTATATCATTATTTTGTTAAATGTCTTTTACATTTTACCACATTTTATTATGAAAACTTCAAAACTTACGGGTACCATCGTAAATAAGTTGGAATTTACAAAACATTTTGGAATTGACAGATATTCTACAAGTTTGTTTAACTTTCGTTTTGGATTAACAGAGATTGTAGCAAGTAATTCATCTCATTAAAATATTAAAACAACTTTTAAACATGTTAATAATTTTATGAAACCTTGAAAAATGAATGACAAATAAGCGGTGACGTTGATATCGTGCTTCGTTTGCTAAAGGTTAATAAGCATGTTTTTGTAATTAAGTCACGGATTTTAACAATTTAAGGGATAACATTTTTATAAAATAATTAAAATTTACATACAACCGAGCCAATTAAGACTTCTCGAGTTTTAGTTGTTTGTTGATTAAAATAAATTTACTACCTTTTCTCAGAAATTTTGTTCCTAAAGAATGAGTAAGACAGTTAATTGGGTTATAAAAGTATAAAGTGTCCTTAACAATCTTCGCTGACTTATTTTAAAAATCAAAGTCTCCAGCAATTGCTTTTCTTGTAAAAGGGGAAGGCATCTCGAATGTGATTGAAGGAGATATAAAAATATGTATTTTCCTTCAGTGTTGCTAGCACCCTGCAGCAGTTCCACGTAGAACGAGTTTTCTTGTTTGCTGTCTTTAATGAGATACAGTTTGTTGTGTTGGAGTTTATTCCTATCTCCCTTTGTACATCCACTGAGGGGTTTTTTTTGAAAAATATAAAAGAGTCGGTCGCCTTCTGTTTTTATTTTATAAGACGAGAAAAGTTTTTTTTTGAGATTTAATTAGACACATTTTGAAATGATGTTGTTTTGTGACCTAGTTATTTAATATTATAATTAAATGAAAACCTTACTTTGGCGGCAATTCATATGTCCTCCAAGTTCGAGGTTGTCTTTGTTTGGGAAGCAGCGTTTATTCTTTTGTTACGAATTTTCTGTTTTCAATATAATACTATACTTGTGTATATAGTAAGAAGTTATATGTTATCAATAATAGCCATAATTAAATATCCAAATACATAATTGTAAACGTTTAATTTTTGCGCCTTCCGTCCATCCAAAGTATAAAAATTGTGATATTTTCGTAATACTCTCAAATCGTGGATCTGTAGAAATCCTTTAATGCTTACTTAAATCATTTTTATTAAGCTGAAAAGGTTGGATTTATGCAGGACGCCTGCTAGCTGTAATTTGTGATCCATCGCTGGAAAATTAGGGTCGGCCTTCTAGATTATACAAAGGTACAATGGTCACGTTGTTTCTTTATATTCATTGCTTTCATTGCTGTTCAACGTATATATTATATTTAAATAAAAACTGCATTCTATTTTTTTAAAATTAATCTATTGTTTTAATAATAATTTTTATATTTAGTTTTCAATTTTAAAATAGTTTTTATTTATAAACATATGAAGGTGTATATTTTTATACGTTATATGGCATCAGTTGTTATTGCGCAGTTGGTAATACTCGTTTAGCGTATTCACCGCTTTTCGTTTAACTCTTTTTAGCCTAGCAATGCGTACATCCCGTCGGATGTCAAGCTAGAGTAGGCTTCATGAGTTGGAGACAACTGCTACCGCGGAGAATATTAGGGATTAACAAGGTACACTCTTCTCGTTATATCGATAATTCATAAACAAATACATGTTTAGTTTGTAAAAATATGAAGAGTTTCATTCATAAAATATGTTGCCTCCTTTAACCACTTAAACGGAGTAACCAAGTAACGGTAGTTAAGCAATAAAGTTTTTTCGAATATTCTACGTTACACCTAATTTTTGATGTCGTTCATCGCAAAAGTTTCCGCCATTAAGGTCCGTTAACGTCCCATGATTACTTTTAGGATGAAAATATTACCCAATTTTTTGAATGGCTGTTTTTAATAAATCTTCTTTTGGAGTTGAATATAAAGTGACTTCGTTGAAGGGAAACTCTTCAGTATACGAATAGATTTTGGAGTGTTTTATGTGCTTTACTGCAAGACCATTTTAATAAACTTGTAACGGGAAGTAGTTTAGAATGAAATGTTTGTATTATCTTTCTATGATTCTAACTATAGGAATTGTATATATCCCTGTCTGTCAATTACAACAGGAATTCCCACAATCTAATCATTAGCTGAAGTCATCTTGAATTACTAATTAACGCTTATATTCAAACAAACATGCCTTCAATTTGGTTCCACAATATCATGAAGATATTGCATTGAATATGTTGAATGGAATATGTATGTACGTAGATTTATCTTATGTATGCTGCGTGTATGTATTGTTTGGTGAGAGAAAGCACACGGATGTCATTCAGCTTCAATCATAGCTAATATCTCGAGCTCTGCATCCTACAGGCTAATTATATTGGCCGTTGCATGTCCTACGCAGGAGGTTATTCTTAATTTTGTATGAATTTTAAATTGATAAATATGAAAATTAAATAAATACTCAATTTCATAAAAGGTTCTGTTGCAAATAATGAATTGTTCTGTAATTTGATTATGATATATTTGTTTTAGTTTGTAATGTTTCTCTTATTATGACTTTCGAATTTTACTATTATATAAATGTGATACGTTATAAAATTAAGTATTTTTAATTTTAGTCATTTAATAGGTGCAAAAATAATACAAGAATAACCTTCTCAGAAGTTGAAATTCCAAACATGCCACCCTTGCGTTCGACCGTATGTCATATCTCACTCTGCTCTGCGGTGAATCGAAACGTAATTTCATATGAAATTGCAATCAATGACGAATAATTTTCCTTTTCTCAAAACTTCTGGAATCTTTATGTCGTTCCATTATACTTCCGATCTAAGGAAAAGCTTTTCCGTGTGAAAATTTTATTGCTTTCAATAGCCAATTGTAGTGCTGTAATACAAACGACTGAGTATTTGGTAATGCTGCTTTTATTCTTTTACTAATGTACCGAACAAAAGTCGGTCGTATTGTAGAACAATAAGACTAGAAAAATAGTAATTTCTAGAAAGTCGTTACGTGCAAAAATTATGTCATTTATCTGAAAAGAATGGGTAAAACGGACACTTTTACGCGTCGATAACTTGGCCTTTGGTCTGTGACATCTGTTTTTTATTACAATGAGACTGCACAAATGCTGAGTAATGTTTATTAAAATTTATGTTCATGACTAAAAGATGATCATCTTAAGACCTTTTTTTGAATACTTTTATTATGAATAAAAAAAGCAACATAATTTATAATAAAGACAATAGAGTATATGTTTTTATACGCACTCCTAAAGGAGTGTAAGTACATTTTTTTTGTGGACTACGAGTAAATATAGTCGCGTAGCACTTATTTGTAGCAAATGGCGTAGCATATAGCTACACATTCGCGTAACCTTAACCACGAGCGTGTTATTTAAATTTTAGTATACATTTAAATTTAGTTTAATAGAAAATCTCAACACATTGTGTTTAATTTTTCTAGTTTCAAACAGAAAAAAGTAGGAAACATAACATATAAAATACTTTATATAAAGTTTTTAGCAATGCAAGTCACGTATACTTTTATTATTACTGGTAGAAAGTAACTCGGTAAAGTCTAGACCAAGTTTAGCCGACAGTAACTTTGCAGTTTGGATCAATATATATCCATAGGAGAAACACAAAATGCCAAGGACGAACGCTGCAATCCCTCACGTAAACCGTTTAGCTATGAATTTAAATAGAAATTGACGTAGCTCATGCTTTGCTGTGATATGCAAAGAGGATAAAGTAAAAAATAAATTAAATAAAATGAGTAAAGCAGAAAAGGAAATAAACGTAAATAATTCATTATTAGTGCTTTGTTTCTCGAGAGTTTATTTGCTAATTGTAAATAATGTTAAATAAAATTTTAATAATAAACACAAGTAAAATAAAATACAAATAACTATGTTTTCTTTGTTCTTCTCCAATATGCATAAGGTAAGTAAAATAGGTGATCCACGGTAATCTGGAATGGAGCGAGCCAACCTAACAAGTTATTTAGTAAAGCGTTTTATACCGTCCTCGCTTGTATTGGCAGAATTTATGGATACTAAAGTTTTTATGCTTTCTAGAGATTACGCCACAAGTTATAGGAACGAACGATCTCCAATAACTACACCTGCCAAAATATATTTTCGTAAAAATAGGTAACCGTGACCGATTAGAATATAGAAGTAGACATGTGATCGCGGTTCGTGGTTCAATCTCTCAAAGCCTTTACTAACGTATCTTTATCAACTAGCTCACTACAGAAAAGGGTAGTAAATATATTATAATAAAGAGAAAATTAAAATTGAATTCACTTTTAATGAAATGCGTTATACGTTCATATTGTTGTTTGCAACATTTCGGTTTGCAAAAAACAAATGCACGTTATGATATACAAATGAAAAGAAAAATAGAAAAATATTTTCCTCTGAATTCAAGCGCACATTTGCAAACTCATAAAAATGTAAACATTTTGTTTTAAAACTTCAGAAGAGAATATAAAGTGCATTACTTGAAACAACTTCATATACTAATGGCGGTCCTATTGAGAAACCCATTCATTTCTATGAATATTTTTAGATGCACCTCGTAGTGGCTTCGACGTGCGACTCCTACAAATTTATTGCTCTGAAAGACTTCTATTGAAATTGTAGATAATAGAATAAGTGTCACAGTCAAATCGTTCTTTCTATTTCCAGTCACATGATAGTATCCCTCACTTGGGCACGATGTGTCGCTTTTAACAGAGCAGGGTTTTATTACTCTACACTCGTATTCGTATCACACAGTTAGTGCCATGCGCTAGACAGCGAATTATTCACAAGCACAATTTGAACTTCATTAAAATATGTAAAATTAGTATAGATATTTGTTTTTGACTCAAAATGAAACTAGTCTTTAATTAACACTAACGGCCTTTATATTTACGACGATCAATATGCCAATTACCTAAATAAAATCTCATAAAAGCATACATCGAGTATAAATTTCATTATTTAATATAACACTATACAAATTTATATTTTCGCATTCATTATACTTATGTAAGATATAAATAAGTTTGTCTTAATACAATTGTTTCAACTACGTACGTACATATATCTAAAATAAGAGAAAGAAGGTAACACAATATTTATGTTCATGTATCGTATTTGTATGGATTATGTTAAGGGACATGTGTTCGCTTCGCATTGAGAAAGACTAATGGTGAACGTAAATCAAGTGTTTCTTTCTTATTTACTGTTTCTTGAAATATCTTACCTTTTGTGAATTGAATTCAGTTCAATTACTTATATGTCAGCGTTTAAACTTAATAAATTATTACTATCTACATGTTCTAAACATAGTTTTCACAGAATATTGCATGATAGTTTATCTTTTATACATATATATCGGTCAATATATTATATCAAGTGTTTTAGATTTGAATGTTGGAGTTAAAAAATCAATAAAAGCAGATATAAACAGGTAAGTAATAAAAGTGATGTAATTTTTAAAAAATATCTGGAATAGTCAGAGGTGAGGCTATAATCGACAGACCGACTGCTAGGTCGTGTAATATATGAAAACAAGAAAAGTTTATCGATTCAAAACCTTTCCATAGCGATGAATATATTCGTTATTATTTTATAAGCAGTTTATTTGTATGAAACAATCAATTATACACAGTATAATGCCAAATATCAAACATCAAATAATTGCGGTGTGCAATTCACAACGAGGCCAATCCCATGAGATCTGCTGCCATTCCACTTATGGTTAATCGAATACACGTCCAAACGACTCGTATACATCAATCAGCTCAAAATCACAAACAGAACAAATACAAATATCTAATAAATTTATATGCCATATATAACATTAAATTGCAATAAAAAACAACAACACGATTTCCGATATAAATATTGACATAGGATCGTATTCTTTCGTCTCCCACATTATTAAAAACAGATTTTTTTTGTCTCCGTCACCTACTTCCTCTAAAGATAATTATCCGACACTTGTCAGTCACCTCCGCTGTGCCGGTTTGAGTTATCATTTAATATATACATACATATATCTGTATATTATTTAATCAAATTGTATCCTCAAATAGTAGGTATATTGGTGATGAAATGTGGTATTAATATGGTTTTGGTTGGAACTCATAAAACAATATTTTTACAAATTCTGTTTATTGAAAGTAATTTTATCATCGATCGCTATATTATATTTCATCATGATCCTTTCGCCAGATGCAAGATTCTCTTATTTTTTATGTTTCCATACAAATATACCTACATTTTATATTATTAACAATTATTAAGTTGCAAAACTTTCTTGTTAATAATGTACCTACTTGAAGTAAATTCAAGTAATAAGGCCAAGATGTGGGAGTAAACTTATGCAGTCGTAGGCAGCCCCGAGTCTGAGTAAACACGGCCACAAAGCAACAAACTTCATAAACAGTTTGTTGGACATATAGTACGTACTACGTTAATTGCAACCGCAATACACGACTTGTACATTTGAATATTAATCAACTTATATTGTATAACAATTATTATTTAATTTTGAAATCAATACGAGTATATTACATTTTAATAAAACCAAGATTGATTCAATTGACAATTTCACTTGTTTTTTTGGTGTTATTATACATTACCAAATTACATCATATTGATTAATTGATGATTTTACAACTAACATTTAAGTGTCTTGCATTCCAGTAGGAATCCGGGCTTTTTACATTTTTTATACCAAAATGTTAAGGAGATTATTTTGTCATCATGTCGGCGACGACAAGCTCACGAACTAGAGTTACAATTCAATAACAATAACATAAGAAAAACAAAAAATATACGTACTTTCATTAAATATTATTTACTTTAAAACTTTATGCACATGTGTTCAAAGCGGACTTAATGCCAAACCTACCTTGGAACAGTCAGAGTTGGTTAAGGGAATTTGAGGGAAGAGAAATAATGGTAAATAAATACTTACTATGGCATATAAAGAAGCAGGATAAACTACACATATTTATTACACATGTATTTAAAAACAACTCCGACAATATTATATTTTTTAATAGATAAGGGATTAGTAGTCAAGCCTATTAACAGCGTCTTGTGCTGAGGAAGATAGCTTTTGTTTACTATTTATAAATAAACACAAACATTCGCAAACACGTCGTAGAACCTTCACACTTCATCCAGACATGTTTTATTGCTTCTGGAAGTCTAATTTCCTTTAACGAGAACATTCTAAGATTTGATGTCTCTATTAATAGGGATTTTATGTTGTTCGTGTGGGCATCACAGACTTACTGGAGTTAACTTGAGAAGTGATTATTATAGTTTCATTTAACGTGAAGTTGTTAGCTTATTTTGTTTGAACAACTTAGAGCTATTAAATACAATCTAAAATGTTTATATTAGTCGAACTTTTGGTCTTGTTACAATTACTATAATATGAAGTATATTGTTTTAGTGGCTTAAGTTTTTGTAGAAAATTAGCTGTTCCCCTTTTTACGCATAAAAAATGTACAAAAAGTAGAATTTATTTATAGGTACTTATCAATTTAGTATTGTTCTTGTAATGTATTGAGGTTATTCCTCAGTCTCCTGTTAAAGATTAAAGAGTAGACGCATTTGACAGACTAATATACTAGGTACATTCACTCACATATCTTATAGGTACTTGACGGCAAGACTCTAAAATCGAAATGTGCATTTTCAACACACAAGTTCGTTCGTCATGCAAGCTAATTAGTTTTAAATAAATTTAAGTGTAGTACTTACTTTTAAAGTTTTGATCGAATAAAAATACAAATTGCTGTAATAATGGTGTCAAATTGTATTTGGTCTGATGAAGTGGTGGCGGACGCGCGGGCTTCAGTCGGCCGCAGCGGGCTCGGATATTTAATGGTAGATAAATGAATTATGTGAGCCGGTGTCATCCATCAATGTCCGTCATTTTAAGATAAAGCGGTACCAATGCTCACAGGTCCACGCAGCAACACTTGTTTTCATAACATGTTTTTACTGTCCTTCCCCACCTACGACGTGATTAATTTTGTTTGCAATTGATTTCATTTTCATTTTTATAGAGTTTTTTGAAACATTCTAATTCTTCTGTCTACCTTTGAAAATATGATTATTTACCTAATTACTGTAGTTATAAGGTGATTATTATTTGATAGTCATATAATAAGCGTCATTTCATGAAATAGAACCGCCAATTCTTTTTAAAGGAATTTAATACATTCACACTTTTATATTTATATTTAAATTGAACAGTATGGTAGACAATACTTAGTTGAGTGTGTTTTACATAATTTTAAACTTTGATTTCTTAACAAAGAAAATAAGCCCGAATATTATTATAATAAAAGAAAAGAAACAAAAAAGTTAAAGGTTTTAAATCATTTATTAAAATAATTATTAATGTATTAGTTTCTTACGAGAACACATTTTAAGAGCAGTCATTAACTTTTTCAATAATACAAGAAAAAAAAAACAAAAGAAACAACTGTTAATAAATTAATTTAGCTATTTTAAATAAGCCTATACGAGACGCAAACAGAGATATTTACTTGGCTTGATTTGCACTAAAATATTTATCTTTGCGTCCTTTTTACAAACCCCAAATGTGTCAATTGTTTATTGCCACGTAAACACAACCGGCACAACGTTTTCCTTCTGTGAATAACACACAACAACGCTATAATACATTCCAATAGAATCTGCATGAAATGTCAATATTAAACTGTTTACTTCGCAAATTCTATTGTAATATAGAATACGACATTCAATTTACAAACTCAATAATGACACCTGAACGCCCGACCACTAACAATAACGCTCACTGAAGCATCATTTTGAGCTTGTTGCCTATATTGTCGTCGCCAAGACGTACCAAAATCACTTGTATAATATAATAATTTATTATGCAAACATTCGAGCGACAAATACGGTACGCCTTAATACATGTAACAATATAAAAAACAAAAGTATTAAGGCCAATTTCTACAACACACAACATTGAGAGGCAATAATCGAGTTCTAGAATTAAAATTAAAACAAACACTATTCATACAAAAATAATATAAAACAGATTGGATCTTGTAAAAAACATTTGAAGGCAATTTTAACATTAAAATATTGAACAAAAATATTTTTAAAAATTATCCATGATAATTTAAGTACATAATTACTTAAAATTAAGAATACTTTGCGATGAATTTGTCAAAACTATTTTCATGAAATTTTTGAAGTTAAAATTAAAAATAGTTTTTATGACTTAGATATGCAATGTTTAAGATAATTAATTATGAAGTGATATTTGCTAATCGTTTCCCACAAGACTTCCAATACGCTGAATGCACGAAGCACATCTATGTAACCCTTTATATATAGCAGCGATCAATTGTTTTAAAGCTAACAAGTACATTGAATTGTTCAAAAAACAAGACAATTGAATGAATACAGAAATTGTGTCAAACATTCAAACTGAAGAGGCAGTTGGAGGTTCGCACTCTTTGTTACATACGGGTATTGTGTTGATTGACTCTCAATTCGCACTAGTTGTTTTTTTGTCTATTTACTGAAGTATTTGTCCGATTGTGGTGAAGAGACATCGCTGCTAATATAAGTAAGGGTCACAAAGGCCAAGCACAAACTTGTGGGAAACGGTAAATTCATAAAAAAAATATAATGACTAATTAATAAAAACTTATGACACAAAAGAAATTAATAAAGCCGCGACACAATAGACTAGTTTCTCCATTTAAACTATTAATTGGTTTTCCTAACAAACTAAAGTATTATATTCGAAGAAGAAACAAAACTACTGAAAAAATAAAACTTGTGCCTCTTCGTAATTCCTTCAACTACCTACATTTTATGGCACGAAATAAACAAAGCTTGAAAAACTCTAAAGAAATTATCTATTTAAAATGTACAATAGTATCAGGTACATTACACAAACCTAAACAAAAACCAACTAAAAAATTACATTAAACAATTTGAATAAACATAATTTATTTAAATACAATAATGAATGAACATTAAAATAATAAAATATATTTACTCAATTAATTTTATTCAATTAGGCATTTTCATTCGATAATTTAATATACGTAAAATTTAAAACAAAATATAGATATGCTTAAATGTGCATCAATACTTCATCTTGAATTAGCACCTAAGGCAAGTAGCCGACAAACCCGCCGCCATACAAATTGGTAACACTATAAATGGTACCTTACGACAAATCGCGCGTTTGCGACGACTAATCGTATATTCATAGATATTTTTCATTATAATAAACAATATAAACATTCATAAAATTTCCAAACAATTTGATTTCAAAATTACATTGTAATTAAAGTTAAACAAATTGTACCTAGCATCAAAAGGTACTGAATAAAAAAACCACCACACGATATTAAACTTTTTATTCACTGAGTTAAATATACTAGAAAAGACAAAGGAAACCAAGTTACCATAACTGAGAATATTTGTTTACTTTATTCGAGATCTTTTATTAAATCACTTTTACAATTAAAAAATAATAATGAAAATAACTACCTCCCATCTGGCTGACATATTGGATTCTGAGTAAATTTCGCATGCCTTATCTAGTATATTTAAGTCATTTATTTTAAATAGACAGGAGATACAGAACGTAGACAATATTACCAAGTTATCCAAATCAACACACTTCGACTGTCCAGAGAATGAATATACAAGAAACACAATAAATATCGATAAACGCACAGACTCACATGTCACACACTCAAATATTGCAAATTGTCACGACATTATTGGTCAAACCGTTCAACACTCGGAAGTTAGTGGAAAACCTCTGATATGCTTACGTCATAACAATGCAGACCTTTAAAAGGTTCACTGTATCATTTAAACCCGGCGCCAACCGTTGAAGTAAATGTTATCCATTGGACAATTCATCTTTTAACCATTGAGGCGCCGGTCTTCCCAGGCGCACCAACAGCTTAGAGAGCGCTGTATTATGCGGCGTGTAGTAACGTTTAAGGAATTTAGCAGATCTTTCCTCCATCGGAGGATATATACGTCCCTTTGATTTGCCGAGACATTTAGTTCTTTCATTACTTACGGCCTGACAGAAGAATCCTTTTCGAGAGTCATACCTGTAAATACGTCTTAGCATTACTTACACCCCGTCGCATATTAAGCTAGAATGCAACAAATGATGAGCGGAGAGTGACCATTGAGTCAATGGAAAAGTTTTACTTACTTGAGCAATTTATTATAATCCACTACTGGTGATATCTTGAGCGACTTCTGCAACCCATTGAGTAATGCTCCAGGATCCGAGCGTAGTTGCGCTCCGTCCAATATAATCAGCTGATGCGGTCCAAACTCCAATAGCCAACGCTCCAAATAATGACTGTATTTACCAGGGTTGAGACAACGATTCCTAATTGAGTCATACAAAAATCCCTTTATTGTTGAGTTCTTTTCAATAAATGCGGTTTCAAATATTAAACCCTACCTTAAATCTCTGAGTTGCTTTTGTGCAGAATCATTAGCGGTGATTACTGTATGGAATGTATAGTTTCTAGCGACGGGGTCTCCATGTGACCTGATATGTTGATACCACGAGTAAGCTCTGAAACAAAATTATTTATTTTATATTGATCCACTATACTGCAACTGTATGACACGTGCCCGAAAAGAATAAGTGTTTTATACTGATAAACAGACTACATATTGCAATGATATTGGCCCTCCTCCGTACAGTTTGTATTAAAATAAATACTTTTAAAAACACATATCTAATATGTAACGCATCATGTCAACATAAAATACACAGCTCCGAAACGTGTCATGAGCAGTCACGAGTTTTCATGTCATTTAACATTTTTTATTCGATATCATAACGTGTTCATTCCCAACTAGGGCTCGAGAATTCCCGGGAAATCGTTGAGGTATGTTCCCGGGAAATTAAGCTCGAGAAAAGTCGAGAACTCGAGAAATCATATTTGAGTCTATAAAATTATAAAATAAGTTATAAAGCAAGCCCATCAGAACCTGAACGCGACAGCTTCGAAACTCAATTAGAAAAATCATTTAAAGGCGTTTCGACAAATGAGAAGACAAGTGCAGTGGCGCTGTCAAATCTACAATAAAGAAAGAGTTCTTACTACTGGGAAGAGATCACCAAATCCATGATATTTGAAAATGAAAGAGTGTTTTCAATTTCAGGAAATGTAGTTAATAAAATAAGGAACCGGCTGTCTGATAAAGCTATAAAAATGCTTTAGTTTTTCTAAAGGCATAGTTTATCAAACAGACAAATTGAATTGTCACGAACCATATAGAACCAGCTTGAGATGTTTCATTGATCTTGCAAAGTTTTAAGTTGACTTTTTTTCTATTTAACCAGCCAAAAATTCTGCTGTGATTGTATTTATAAGTCAGAAATGTCAGAATAGTTTTTTTGTTTTGTCTTCTTTAAGAAAAAGATAAGCTAATTTTGTTGAAATGACAGTTTTATTGGTTTAAAGTTTTATAATTATTTTGATACTTTTATTTGAGAGGAAAACCACTGAATTTGTTGATTAATCACACAAGCCGGTATAGTGAAGGTGATTGTTGCATGCTGAATTTTTTTTTCATTTACATAAAGTAGGTACTAAATAAAAAAGATGAACTTAAAAAAACAATAACTTGGTAATAAAGTGAATGACACGATGAATGTAAAGGAGATTAAATAAACATATTTTCGTTTAACATTTACAAATAGCACAAATATGACAAGTCGAATCCGAATATAGAAGTTTGTCTAAATAGTAAATCAAATTACATGTCACATTGTTCTAGAAACTTAGCTGTCACATACTCGTATAATTTATTCGAGGTGTTGGGGTTCTCACTGTTACTGTAGGAACACAAAATTATTGACTCCTATACAATCCAGTACGTGTTCTATGGCAAACAAATGAGCCAACTTTTTGTGTTTGGTTGGTAACACAATTTTGATTTAAACTAAAGCTTTATAATTAAGGAAGAATCGAACTACCGGCCCTAACTATATATACTATACTATGATTTTTATGTTTAACTATTTCACATTATTTCATTGTAAATGTCAATTATTTCATTCAAGTGATTTCTGTGGGGAAAAAAATGCAGTTAAACTTACCTTTTTGCAGGCGATATTAATATGACGATGATCTTCGCGTTCGGTAATAACGCGTGTGTTCTACGCGGCACCAAGTCGCCGTCGAAATAGGTCGCTGACTTTTCAAATGTAACGTGACTTGAGTTACTCAATGTTGGCGGGAAAAAATTTAAGTACCTTAAAAGACAATTAAATATTAGTACAGTAATATCAGAGGATTTTATTTGATTACAAAAAAATGTTTTTAAATTAAAGTAAACATCATTATATAAGATTTATATATTCAAATTAAATCGTCAAATTATCATTAATGATTTTATCTTGTGTAATAAAAACTCACCAATCCAATCCTTTAAGATAATTATTATTATTGAAAAACTGCAACTCTTCAAAGGTTGTCGCGCTCGGTAGATTAGGTATCAGTGCTGGATGCATTGACAGGAACGTGTATAAGGCTGTGCTGCCAGTTTTTTGAGGACCAACGACAACTAATTTTGGTAAAGTGTCACACCATTTGTTCTTAGCCCATATCCGTCTGTGTCGGACATCATCGCATGGATTCTGTTCAAGATTAGAAAAAAACAATAAATTTTAATTGTCACGATAACAATTCTTGCTTATTTTCCTGAAACCAAACTAATCCAATTCCGGACTATGAGTAAGTAGTCGCTATATAAAATAATTTTACTACAGATTATCTATTTTGTTAATAATAGGAGTCAAAGTAAAACGTACCCCCCACAGAGGATTTAACTCATCAGGTCTGAGTTGAAAATATTTATTTGCCAGCTGCAGCGGAGGTGCTGAGGCGAGTCTCACGTTCGTCCAACACCTTAGAAACTTCACAACCGATTCAAACGTGTAAAGAGCCAGTCGATCATTACCGTAATTAGACATATGCGTCATGAATACGTTTATCTAGAAGAAAACAAAAACTAATTAAAAAGAAATTTAAACAAAAGAAATTGATACCAGGAGTTTTTGTTAGCATAAAACAGAAGTTAAACATTTAATAAAAAAACAGAGATGTAGTTAAAAAGAAACTCTTACCGGATTATTGATGATGGTTTGAAACAGTTCGCCACCCTGTATGGATCGGTCAAGTCTTTGTCTGCCTCCCGGATACCGCTCCAATAACAATGTATGTGTGAATAGACCGCATGTCTGGCGCGGCAGTACGAGGACACCGCGATGACGGAACCCACGACGCAATCTAAGACGAACCAGATATAGATATAATATTCAAACAGTTACCAAAAAAATCTCATTAGCTTAGGACAATAATATTGTTTCTGATGTATTTATTCTATAGTAATTCAATTGGCAATTCCCAATAAGAATGTAATATTCCTATATGGCCGTACAAAATGAAAGGAGACAAAAAGAAGGACGTAAACAACACCGATACAATTAAACGTAAACTAACTAATGGCTAAAGTAGGCACTTAATCCTTAAAACAGAGGCAATGAAAGAGAACTCACCGCGATTAAAACTAAATTAATTAGATTTTCGTAGGCGGCGAGACCTTTTTAACTGTTTTAAAGTTCTACCCAATATTCCTACCGCAATTTCAGTTCGTAAATGTTTTATTTCAATTTCCTTACCTGTTGCTAACTTGAAAAATACAATTTAAAAAATATAATATAGTAAACTTTTATTTCCCCAAAAAACTGTTTTTCTTAATTTAAAGTAATTGTCTGATCTTGTCTAAGTAGTTTAATTCAAAATATCAACTGAATTTTTAAAATTATTGACTATCCCCCGATATATAAATAACATGCGCAGGAGCACATTAAGAAAAAAAAAGTAATAATCCTCTTCCACTCACCTAGCAGGTCTCAGATGTGGATATTCTTCAGTACTAGTAACTTTAACATCCCACACATTTCTCCATGCGGCATACAAAGGTTCATGGACGGGATACACCCCAGAGTGATGCGGGGAAACCGAGTAACTAGAATTTGTTGGAATACCCTTCTCTATAGCGAACTGTTTATTTAACATCATTTCTTGTTCTAATAGTGTGACGTTGCTGTACAGATGCGGTTGCTGATGATTCCACATGTGACAAAACCTACGGATTTAGTGATTAAATAAAAAATTTGACAATATATTATTATAAATAAATATTTCTAAACTCACCAAGTGAAATGATGTTTATTCTTCAGAAGCGAGTCATCGCCTAAATTTTCTTGTGTAGTACCATGATGATAGTATTTGGCACTAAAACCTAAGTTAAACCTAAACCCGGGCACTAATCTCTGTAAAGCTGCCTGCGACGCCAACAATGCCTGAACATCTTCTTCGTGCAATCTCGTCCCTCTTTCCCCAACAAAAATATCATCTATATCCACCAAAATCCACCTATCTAAGCTCAAGCTCAATTGTCCATGACTCAGGTAACTTAGGGCATCCAGAAATAATAGTCTGTGAAGCCAAAATTGTAATCCAGAACCAAATAGAACGCGTTGTACGCCGTCAAGTCTTCCATGATCTTGTATCACTGTTGTTAGAAGTGGCCTTTCTTCTGTTGAAGACAAAATATTGTTTACTATTTATACTATACTGTTTATATGACAGTTCATGACATTCAGCACCTACCACTAGTTCCATAATCATTTTGCCTTATTGCCCAAGCCACTGGTTCATAAGTAGAACTATTCGCTCGAAAAATTGTCCAATGATCACCGGGTACGGCACCCCACGCCGTTTCACCTGCCCTCGCTAGGCGCAGTACAGGTGACGCCGGATTCAAAGTTGCATCCTAAATCACAAATTGAATAATACATACAATAGCCAATTGTTAAATTACTAACAACAGACATAAAATCTTTTATTTAAAAAAACACCTGTTACGGGGCATCTTAAATAGCGCAAGATTTATGTATCATGGGCGCTAGGGACATTATTAAAATGCTTAAACATTTAAGGCGAATACCCCATCATAATTTAAATAATAGCCTAAATTACAATCTTCTAAATGTGAGAGGGATTAAGTGAAATGATTAAACGTGAGTTTAAGGATTATATAATTCCCCAGCCCATGAATTTTTATTATGTAAGTGGATTTTTAGTTTGTTTCCCCGTTGGGAGTTTTCACTGTTTATTATGAGACACGTAATTCACTCATTGTGCACGTTAGGGTCATATGTAGATGTGAACAAATTAAATAATCTACTATTAGATAATTATGAACAAATATTTTAAAAGGTTCTGCTGTAACAATAAAAAAACAACATCCACTTATACTTTAAACCTTAAAAACGAAATTAGTAATAATTTTAATCGCATGCCAAAAATACAAAATTTATATAGAGCGCAGATGTTACAAACCTTGAGTCTCAAATTTGTGTGCATAAAAAGCGGGAATCCTTTCAGTTCAGCACCGACGAGTGTTTCTTCACCAGGTGTCGCAAAACCCACGACGCCTACAGAGTACTCGCGGCAGTATTTATCTAGCAGCTCACGGTTCCATTTGTCCATATTAGCATATTTTGATAATGATTCGAAGACTATTACTCCATAACGTCCTTTGTCTAAGGTAGTGAGAACGGGTAAACTTTTTCCAGCCACTTCCAATTTGTACCTGATGAAAGTTTAAAATTCATTTCAAATACATTATATTTTTTACATCTCTATATGCGCTGTATTGAACCATTCTCCGATTTCTACAATATCCATTCGTTATCCACATTTCTATGCAGGAAATCACATTCATATTGCATTTGAATGATATGAATTCAGCAATATGTGAAAAATTTCTAAAAAGACAAATTATTTAAATTCCTCAATCTTCAAGACTTCGTCTCCAACTAGATACATATTTTTCACTATATAATGACATAGGTTCATAGAAATGAACTGGAAAGTATCGAGCCTGCTGTTCATTTTGCTCGAGTTGCCGACCGTTTCAATTTGGCAGCGAGAGAGCTCCGTAGCGCGCGGGTGGAGCGAATGTAACTTGCAAATAGCATTTCCTGGCTATATCTAAGTATCTTAAGTGCAAGCAATTGCCATGTACGAAGTGCTTCCGGTTCCTCTATTATGAATTTATAAGTTTAGGGTCTTCAACACGCATTAAAACGAGATTTTTATGTATAATATTGACGAGATAAAAAAAAGTCAAAACAATAATAAATTTTATTACAAAATATAAAATTTCTGGAAATTAAGGAAAAATATATTTAAATAAAATTTATCAGTAAATGCAAACCTTGACCTTACGAATGACGCTAATATGTTTCTAATTACGTTAATGAGTATCTGTCGGCAATGACACGCTCCCCGATTTAATTGGAACGCGTGAAATGGCCTACTTTAGCTGTGAACCGAACGCGGTGGGAGCTAATTTGTGATAAGGGAACGCGAGTAAGTTCAATTAAACAGAGCAATGTTACGCGGGAACCGTAGTTGTGCCCCCTCACCCGCGTGATAACGCTCTTCGTTATCGTCAATCGGTCCCATGCCTTGCTAAATAATGTGTCCACCGATGCTATTGATGACTACATTAATGTTGAGTTTCGACAGTTCTAATAAACTTTATGGCGATTGTTTCTGCTCCCAAAACTTTTGGTCTCAATAACCTTAATAGGAGCAGTTTGACTTGACGACTTCTCTAATTTGGGTACGAAACTTGGACGATTAGGTACTGAGAACCCTTTTGAACTTGATGTGATGAATATTTAATGCAATCTGCAAGTGAGTTGTTTTTAGAGAGCATTGTACAGGAGTAGATTGAAGAAGAGCGCCTCTAAGATAAGGAGGCATCGCCGGCCACAGCGCTACCGCTAATGGCTCTGCCGACTAACTAACGACTGCCGCAACTACTTGAAAACTAAGAATGCTTTTCTAAATAATTACAGAAACTGCCCGCCCTAAATGATGCAGACATTAAAGTTATAAAGGCCAACATAACTGATACGGTTATTCAGTAAACGCGTTCAGGCAGTTGAGTTGTTTTGAACGTAACCATGTAATTAAATCCTTTGTGCGTCAGTTATCAACAATTTGATTCATGTCGGTGACTCAGATATCGGGTGGTGACAACATAGAGAGTTAATATAGCGTAAACGATACCCGGGTTGTACGCGATGGCATATGTTTAGGATAATTAACGCTAACAGCGAATTTCTCTCGTGGAGTAATTAAGTCGTTTTGACGGCAGTGAGCACTAATGGAGAGCGGGGATGTCAAGATACGGGGGTGTGGCAGCCACGACGCGGGCACTAATGGCGCTACCAACTAACTTATACCACCGCAACGACCTCCGCCGACGTATACAAGCCGCACGGGACACTGCGCTAACTATTTTATTGAAGTTGTTTTGGATTTTAACCTATTTTTAGGAAGTGCACTTTACAACACGACTTGTTCATGTTCATAATACAGGATTACCTTTGAAGATTTTGCATTTAATCCGAAAATATTATAGCTAATACTAGTATTATCTTCTAAAAAATAAACAATTGACGGCGTGTGTAAATGCTTAATAATAGTCAAAGATAACCTAAATTCATTCCTACAGAAAAAATAACTTGAGATAACTAATTCCAAATCCGTCAAACATTTCATAAACAAGCCTGCCGTTGTTAGTTCCCAAAGTAGAGATTTTCAACAGAGCAAGTATAAAAAGTCCGCTTGAAACGACAGGAGCAGGCTCGGCGAAGAGTGGCGTGCCCCCGTACGAGGCGAGGACCCTCACCCTCGGCTGCCGCGAGTCACGTCAACTCGTCCACATATTAGCTGTCAACGAGGAAAAACCGATCGTCCAGGCAACCGAATAAGAAAATAAAACAAGAGGAATTTCTAATAATAGTCAACGAGTTAAACCTATCGACGCCAAATGCGATACGTTTTGGAAATGATTTAAGAGTAATTTTCCGTTAGATTGAAAAATATAAATTACGTTTGAAGTTTTTAACTAATAAATATATATAGTATATACCTTATTCTATTTGCAACCAGCAACTCGGCGATATCCCGTCCCAGTTTCGAATATGCAGATTCAACGATAACGAGCACTTTAGCGTCGATCCTTAGACGAGCATCAGAACGGTGATCCCGCGCAGTCCCCTGTTCCTGAACAGCTAGCAAGGAACACTGTGTCAGTGGACGCGGTACTCGATCCCGCCATACGAAACTGTAGAAATAAAAGTCTTTTGAACTTTGTTTTATTTGCTATAAAAACAAAAGTTTAAATTAGATTTGGTAGTAAATATTTCACTAATGTACCAATGTATATAAGCATTCACAATATATCCAGATCCGTCCTAATAAGTTTCAAACATCGAGGGTGAGATGACAAAATAAATAGATATCCGTATTATTATGCGCACATATGACTTTGCCGGGGAACCTTGGCAACTTATTAAAAGTTAGAAACAAAAACACAAAAGTTGAAATAACATAGACAACGTTGGAAACCAGTGCCACCCCCATGGGAATAAAGAGATGAAATAAAATGTTTTTAAGGTCGATTTTCAAATACATACCATATACAGCTGTAGAAACAACTTTTACTTAAGAGATCGTCGCATAAATTGAATAATTTTAAGCTGTTCTACTATAATCAGGGGTCATAAATTGAAGTAAAAAATAAGACAAAGAAGAGTTTGGACTAAAGAAAGATCGTAAAATTATTAATTGAAAACTCGGTGCAAAGAATCGTCTTAAAAAAAGTTTCAGGGCATAAAATTAGATACGTAAAAAATTATAAAGAAGACCAAACAAAGAGGGGTAAAAACTTAAGACTGGGTTTGTATTGAAACCACATCAAAGCTCCATTAAGGCTTATCAATAGCGTAAAATAAATAAAGGATGGAATTTATGGAATATTTATCCGACGTCGGCGGTGTTCGAGGGCAGGCTGCGGTTCTTTGCCTTAATGAAAGCCCCGCCCTTGAGATTCTGTGACGAGTAAACTTTACAGACAGATTGAAAAGAAACGCTTTGCGACTTCGCAATTTTAATAACAATTAAGGTTAACAATCAATATCGATATGATTTCTATGATTAAAAGTAACTATTGATTGCTTAATAAAAGATAATAGTTTTTATTATAGGAATATTCAGTATTATCGCGCATCCGAGATAACACAGCGCGGCATTAAATCATCGACTTTTAAGACGCGTTAGCGGGAGCAGCTTCCATTAATTAGTCGAAACACAAGTTCAGCTATAAATTCAACGAAGATGGAGAAACTTGCCGCCACTGCCCCCCGGTCTCGTCGACAAAATTTCAGAACCGATAAAATATTTTCACGAGCGAAAGACGCCCTAATTAAGTAAAACCATAATACAATTGCTCTAAAACGTTTTCCAGATCTAATAAAATAGCGGTTAAAAGTTCCTAAACAAAAGACGACATTGAATAAGTCTCCTTCTGACAAATCTACTTCTATCAATTTGCATAATGAAGTTCTTTTGTTCAAAAAATATTACATTAACTTGTTATAAGAAGCAAAGCGCGGTCATTCCGAGTTTTTCCATTTAGTACAACATGAAAATTGTTTCAACAAAACAAAGTGTAAACCCCTCTACAAAAGGCTTTTAGAAGTGACTTGCAAAACTTATCGAGTTGCCTGTAATTCTATATAACACGAGGTTACAAGTTCCAAACAAAAAAAAATATATACATACGCGTGCAAACAAAACGTTTGACAATAGACGTCAGTGTCTGCTCGCAACAACCACAATTTAAGATTTAAAACTTTAGAAGGCGCAGCACAAAATTTTCCACATAAATCTTCCAAAACTTTTAAGCGATAACAATAGCTGCTTATCAAAACTTGTATTGCAAGTGTTTTGTTATGTCAACAAGCGACAGACAAAGTTTTGACACCTTCACAAACAATAATGGATGAAGAAAAATAAATAATCAATAAAGATGTTAAATTTGGATTAGACGAAGTGAACAATTTATATTTAACATGTAAAATTATGTATGGTTTGGGCATTACATATTTAAAGTAACACTAGTGATAATAAAAGTGCAATACAGGCTCTTCAATTCCCAATACGGTAATGAGGCCAACGGGGCATACAGTGATAATTTCATATTAAATCATATCAGCCGGGATAGCAAGCAAATTGGATTTTGTGCGAATGACGCATATTTTACCCAAAGTAATTAATAACGGCAAACGTGCATCAACATTATTAAGGATTAAAAGTGATTTAAAACCGATAGCACGCTTACTATGGTTATATGTACATATAATAGTAAATTATAATTTTAATTAGATGTTTTGTCATAGGAAATATTAGGAGTATATCGCATCAGCGATTTAAGCACAAAATTACTTTTCATATACATATTTTATATCGCCGTTCATTGGGATTTTGTAGTGAATATTTAACTGAAAATTGCTATGCTTGAAAACAGCCTATATTTATAATCCGACAAAGATTATATTTTTCATGATATATTTATTTAAATAAAATACTTATTGTAATTCGGTAAGAAATCCATTGATTTAAAAAATTTGCATTTCCAAAAATGCAAAGTAAAAATAATTGAGGATCGCTTACCTGGTGAGTGGTGATGTTACGTAGTAGCCATAGAAAAATATGGTAAGGACGGAGAGCAACATGACGCCGGCGACGCATTTTCTCATGTTGACATGCTTTGCCATCCAAAGACAGCCGCGAGACGCCACCGACCGCTGTGGGTGCGCATATTCGCCGCATTCCAGCAGCGGCACACGAGCACCACGACCCTCGCCTGCCATACTTAACCTAACACTATTATATATTTACACAGACTTTGACACTTAGGCCTCTTAACAGATACACTGTATAGTTTATAACGATACCCTAACGACTGTGAATGTCCTCGGGTATGACGTTTTCTGTCGCCACTTTCCGTGTTTCCACATTTCATAGTTATCTAGAACTGTGCACATGGGCGCTTTCACAGGTATTTTGGCGATTTTTGCGCAATAGACGGCCATATTGTGCCGTAAAACGCGTTCGTTTTCGGTTTAAAATGGCCGCCGACGCATACTGTCGGGTTGTGATCATCACGAAAGTTGGCGTGGCGCTTAGGTCCACCGCTCACGACATCTGGTTACCAAAATTATTGGCATCTGTCGTCTCTGTAACAATGACAAATAATTTATAATAAGCAATTAAATTTTTAAACAAAATTTTGTATTTATATAACGAAGTACGATTATTATTACAATAAGGACTACAACGAATACTTATTTCTAAGACTAAAATAAATCCGTTCAACCGTAAAATTGAGCTGGTCGTCCCCAAATTCAGAAGTAAAATTTGATTAAAAAGTTAAGTAATGAATACAGAGGGTCGAATTCTCAGAAAGTGAGTACTAAATCTGTTTCCATTATTATTCTAATTTTCTCTGTTAGCCGTATCAGCCGATTTATGAAAGCGAGTGTAATAGTCATGTCGGATACTAGCGAGTGAATAATCATTAATTTTGTTGGGATAATCTCCGATCTTGTAGGTAAGTCAGGGTGGCGGTGAGTGTACGTGGACTATGTAGTTGGTGGCTACAGTGTGGAGTGGGGTGATGTTGCCGACTCTGTTACGTGATTGTTCGCTACCAGAATATTAACAACTTACTATGAATTTGATACGAAGCCACAAATAGCTCTCTATTTCATCTCTCTCTACATTATGTCAGTATTGCGTCATTTATTATAGGAATGAAATAATGTTGTCTCGTGCTATGGTTATGGAAGGAGACTGTCAAATAGGCAAAATATTTTGATATACCCATATATCAATTGTATTCCGCATCGTCAACTCTGCCGTCGGTAATATTAATGGATTAATTTTCACATACTTCTCAGTAGATTTTATCCTATTTTATATTATTATGTATTTTAACAATACATTATTAACAGTTCTGATTAAAAATGTGATACTAATTAAGAGAAAATACATTAACCCTTTAAATTTGCGAGAAATGAGCAAGGCGTTAAGATCTCGTAGCAAGTTAGTCCGTTAGTGGTTTGAAGCGATGCGGGAGGAATCCCAGATCGAATGACCCTTTGAATATTAACCACCAGATGCCCCAAACCTAACCAGGCCACGAGCTAAACACATTCTCAGCAATTTCTACATTTCAACAATATCAGTTGCTAGAAGATTTTGTACAAAACATTATATAGAGATTTTTCAATTAATTATAGATTAGATTGGTGTTAGCAAAAACTTTATTTACGTCAAAATACAGTCAAGTTGCACAGTTTTCATTTTCAACCTACAAAGTATATTTATTTCTCGTATGTTTAGTATTTATTATTTTTCCTAAATACTTAATTGATTAGCATTTTAAATACGTCGCTTTGCTCTTTTACCTCCATATTTTTTGTCACATTCAAGTTTGTTTGCTAACAATCTTATTACAACATTCAATATACCGGTGACCTCAAACAAAAAAATAGTTATAGTCATTTTCGTTATATAATCCCACTTTATGTGTACCTATAATATTACGGCTGTTACTGGAGGTAAAGCCAAATATTAGAATAATAAAAATAATATATTTTCCCGTGTGTGAATATTGTACGAGTTTTGTTAATGCTAAATATCCATAATATATTTCTCTTAAAAACAAATTTTGTTTTACGACTTCAAAGTAATGTTCCATTAAATAAGTAAATATACCAGATCAATATCTCTTTTACAAATATTTATCAGAAAAATATTTTGATACTTGACATAATACTGCAAACACAACAAGATAAACAATATGTGTTATTTTATTTATCAAAGACATTATCTTACAAGTAACTGTTTCAAATATCCAGAAAAGTGACTCCATTGACTTGTTCTGTGATTAACGATATAAAGGAAACAAAAAAATCGATATATGAATGAGTCGATTTCCACTTTGTGTGGCAGTCTGCTACCGCGTGTGCGAGGTGAGCTTAAACAACCAGATCGAGACCACAACTACATATTAATTAATAAGCTGATCCCGAAAGCGACTATATCATTTCACATACATATGTTACGTGTACATTCGAAGTAATGGTAATAACCCAGAAATTCGATACGCACCAAAGAATCCCTAAATCAAGTAAATGTTTAGGCATTTAATAGTTGTCTATTTAATGTCATTCACGACCGAATAAACCCACAACAGTGCAATGGTATAATCGGAACAAATATCGTAGGTCAATTGAAGTAGGTTAAATGGTACGATTGGGAGTTGAGGGGTCGTGTTGGGTCGTGGATAAGCACTGACAGGGACCGCCTTTACTTAATAGATCCTTTGCTTACACGTTTCCATGTGCGAATTGTTTATTAAACAAATGATATACATATGGATGTTTTACATAAATTTATATATTTACTGTTTATTGTTCTTATTGTAATTTGTTAATGGGAAATGTTTATATGTGGCACAATGACGTACTTTATTAAACATATTTTTATTATCAATAACAGGACAAAACATAATTTATTATTAAACAATCGTTTATATTATTACACAATGTTGAAAAGTCATTTTATTAACATTAAATGTAACGAGGAACATAACAACAAATGTGAGTTAAATGAGAAATCGATTAACGAATCGAGATACAATCAACTATAACAGAATTTACTATCGTCTTGATTACTATCTACAAGGAAGGAAGAAAAAAAACGGTAATATGCGTAAGGAATACATCCGGACATTGAGATAGTGAGACATTAATCGCATTAACTTGAGTGAGCATAATGTTAAACGATCCGGACAGGAACGAAGACTCTCATTACCCGGCTGCTCGACCATTCCGAAATTTGGGGAATGTGGACTAGCCACTGTTATTACTACCCGATGTCCTAGATGGATGCACATTACGAGAATAATTATTAATTGGCTATGTTTATTATTTATTTATTTATCTATTTAAGCACAATCACTTACATGACCTTACAGTCAACTTCAATACACAATACAATGAGGAGTCAATTCCACATAATAATAATAATAAATTCTTTATTGCAAAAAAATTTGCATTATCTACCAGCTAACCTTTGTTGTTGTGAGCGGTGATATTTGGTGCAATGAGAAGAAAATAATAACTAAGTATACACAATACATACAATACATAAAATAATAAATAATAATATATACTTAAATACATACATATTTATGAAGATGAAGAAGATATTTTGCTTTAAGATAAATAATAATACACAATAAAATGCCAAAATTATATAACTAAACAAAAACAGTCTCACAGCAAATTCAAATTTCAGATTACATTGATCTTCTTGCAAAAGGTCAGACATGCACTACTTATTGCACTTAGTTTGTCGGCAAAGATATCCAGATGCGGTGCCATGTCCAGGAGATAGTATATTGTTAATAGGCCAAAGAAGGAAAGTCGAATCAGAATTATACGCATAAAATGTTTCTTATATAATAATAATAGGTATATTTTGAATAGAATTTAAATTAGAGTTTTTATTTGTCTCGATAAATGAGGGACGTCACTTTGTGTAATCTAATAGTGCGCTGGAAATCACACGTTCCATGTTTTTGGCATACATTTTCCTAATTTTAACTTCAAAACTAGTTTGATATAATTTAGTGTTGAATGTTTACAAGATATCAAAAATTTTGGCAACCGTTTATACAACAGTTAATGTTTAAAACGCCCAGCAATAAATCTCCAATAGAAATAGAATCTTACAACAAAGTCATTGCTAATTCGAACAAAGCGAATTCAACACAAAATCTGTTGTAATAACAATATCGAACAGTTTTATAGGCAATGACGTACGTGAGTGATATCGAGGGTACGTGCAACTTTTACAACGCACAATATGAACCATTCGGTTATTTTACTATATAAGATAAAAATATATAAAATTACAATTTTAAATAACATTGAGCGCCTCATCTGAACTTAGAGTTTATCTAAAAATATTTTAAATATTTAATATATATTGAAAAAGTGATTAAAGTTTAAATGTCCAATATAAACATGACTTAATAGAACGTGTTTGAACGTTGGCAGAAAACTATTATGTGGAGTCGCAGAGGCCGTAAGGGCCCGCAAATACTCCGCATATTTGGTCAAGATTAATTGCCTCTTAACCATCATCCGTCACCCGGAGGATATTCCTAGTTTTGTTTGCCATACAAATAATGTGACATGTCCACGATAACTTATATCCCTAATTATTTTCTTGTATCACTTTCATTGTGTAGATTTTTTGCAGATTTAGTCCTGCTTTCCATGAATTAATTTATTTTAACGTTTTAAATTTATTTATAAAACTTGAAATACTTTCCTTACAAAGATAGAGTAAAAATGAAGAAAAGACGAACAAAACGACTAAAAAATAGAAAAGAGTAGGTAAGATAAATCATAAAAATGAACTTCTTCTTCTCATAATTTATTTGAAAGAAATAGCGAGTGTTTTTTGTTTTAACAATTGCAAGTTGTAGGGGCAAACAACAATCGAGCACTAATTGCAATTCTACTAATTTGCATTGGGTCTCTCTGCTCGGAGTTTCATCATAATTTATACAATTGCAACGAAACTATTAATACAAGAACGAACAATTAAGTTGTTTACTCTTTTTAGTTATAAAACGCTAAGTAACCTAATTTTTTAAATGAAATTCGGGTAATGCATTGCTCACACCTCAACAAGTAGATATAGGTAATTTGTTAGAGCGCGCACGAACAATTAGTGGAGTGTTTGCGCCATTAGAGACAGTAATAGCTCGAATTTCACTCTCACTTATTCTAACATAACCAATTATTAACTGATTAAATCTAAGCACGCGATGATTTTTAAAGAAAAAATAATTTATTTTTAATATAATCCAACATAGGCGTCGTAAATCGTATGAGTGGCACTGGTTGTATACGATTAAAGTAAATTTATGCAAGACATTATCCTAGGACAGCGAGCGTCGCATAACAACGCCTTCAGTGTCCGAACAACACCGCCGACCGAAGAGCTACGCCGCTTCCTTTATGAAAACCCTCTATGAAATATGAGCACAAGCCGAGTTGCCGACATTGCAACTTATAGTCTCCATGAAACCCAAAATATAGAACGGAGTGTCTCTCGTAAATTACCCTAAAAGCACAATATGTAAAACGTGTTTAATATTTTTCGTATTTTAACATTTTAAAGTATACTATTAAATTGAAATCGGGTACATATGAATAGCGTCGTGACGTCCAGATTTTTCCCTAATGACCCTCGAATCCGGGTAGCGGGACGCGGCTATGATGATCCTCCCAACCATTAGGCCGGGCCACTCACTCGCAAATCGTCCGCATATTTTGGCCAAGATTAATTGTTCTCGAATATCATCTATCACGGTGAGCTCTCTCGTGACGGCAGCCAGCAGTGCGCACGACGTTTTATTTGAAGCACAATAGGACCCCGGAGTACCGCAGTTGAGGTAATTAAATTTTTGTTAGGAATAACGGCCGTCGTGGTACTTGAAAAAAAGTTGGAAACGATGATGGTTCCCTTGAAAGTTTCGTACTTTATGAAGGTGTGACCGGTAATGGTGTAATGGGCATGGTTATTGCTGCACATTTATTAGCCGACCTCAGGGGTTTGCCGGGAAATATGAGTGCTATTTTATACGAGTAATCATTGATTATTATACAGAATAGATTAACTTTATAACCTCTTAGTCGCTGATTTATTCATAAGCAATTTAGCTAAATTACCTAGGGAACATTGCTTACCTAGATGCTATAAATAACCTGTATGCCGAGTGATTGTTATTTACATGTTCGCACGTGTGTGTAAATGATAATCCACGTAAGGGTCACGTTTAATCAATTGAGATTCCGATCACAAACCTCTTAAGCTGTTTTCTTTTAGTAGGGCCAATAATATTGATCACTTAAGGCAATATGCAAATACAATGAGTTTATTTTAAGAGATTAGCTCTCGATTATGTGGCCCTCCCCCCAAGAGTAAGGTCCTTAGTAAAAAAGAGAATCTTTCAGTCTATTTCGCTACGGACAAGAACAAATTGAGTCAATCTTTTTTGCTGGAGACGAAACACCGAAACGCTTCTGCATTTTCAGCGTGTAAAGTTCGAATATCAATCAACCCGACCTTTTTTCAATAACGCTACCACAGGGATCTTTTCCGAAGCAATTTTTCGAGTAATTTCGCCCGGAGATCCGGGTGTCCATTGGCTTTTACTGACGTTGAGTTTGTTTCCGCCCATCGGAACAATTTATCAGCGAAAGCCGTTTCTAAGACGTTGTCTGATTAGAAAACTTTATAGCCCATTGATATGAACCTTTATCTGGTTTAAATACCTACTTCATGAAGGAGTTCAGATAAAAAAGGGGAAAAAGCCTCATTTTTGGGAATGAAATATAAATATATATCTACATAACTTGTAAAATTATATAGAAATATTGGATAAAGTAAAAGCCTCCAACATTAGGAAGTATAATGCAAGAAGAGTTGATTAAAGAGCGCGCGAGCTCACAGTGCAGCCGACAATGAATATTCAGCACATAAGTATAATGCAGCCGCAATCTCAGTGCTTTGCCGACGTCGTCGTTGCACCGCCGCCCATTTCTCATCTTAAATGGCAAGAGCATCGCCCACGCCTGTGAAAGAAACTTTTTTATATTTTCATACCATAAAGCCAAGAAGATACAAATCCTTTTTACGATCCTGATGGATATTACACCCTGTGTTGACATGTCACCAACTGCTAAGAAAATATTCGGAAGGCAAAAAACTTTTTGAAAAATGAGTGTAACAGTTGTGAGTAAAATGCGAATGATTTTTGGAGATGTCAAGTTAGTTTCGAAACTTATTATATTAGGGCTCTTTCTAACAGCTGATGTGTTAAAAGGACATTCTTTCAATAGTATATTATTTAAACGAATACATTAAAATAGTTTCTAATTACAACTTATATTCGGTGATGAAATGCCACCGTTCTTTTGTATTGTTTAATAGAAATAGATATTCAGAACTTTCTACATTTACGCTAAAATTACGTTCTGTGAAGTTCACATGTATAAAAAAGTACCTAGTACCTAATACAGGCGTAGACGAAAAGTTTTGTGTATTACCAAAAGAATGTTTACTGTATTATTCATTATAAGGATGTTAGTTTTGTCAGACTTAGTTTAAACAGCCGCTTGGAATACAAATTATTAAATAGATATATTGTAGCTGTTGCCATGGGAATAAAAGGTATAAAATCTAACAAAGAACAATATTCTTAAATACTTCTTGCAATGTACGTTAATGAAACTTTTGCTGTAGACTGGGGTAAGCAGAGATCAAATAATTTCACACGTATTTACCTAATTAAAGATAAATAATATAATATAAGACATAGCGATAGATGAATTAAACAAAAAAAAAGAATCGATGATATCTAATCGGTCAGAGCTTCAAATACGCCCACATAGAAACAGATATTGATAAATAATAAAATTTATATTCATTCAATATTAAAACATTATCTAAATACAATATAAAAAATATATTTACTCGTGTACAAAATCAGACCTTTGTGAATTGTTTAATAAAAAAATGTAATAAAAGTCAGAGGTGGGAGGGGTTGCAAGGGCGGCGTGTGTCAGAGGTCAAATAGATAATTACGAGTATGGGGTTCAAAAGGTTCGTCGTCGGCGTACTAATTACAACGGCTTTGTCTCATAAACAGAGATTTTTAATTTAAATTTTCATTGATGCTTTTTATTTTTAAAATAAAAAATATGAACTTCTATAAATTATATAAGGTATGAAACACAACAGATTATTTTTTATTCTTGCAAATTTTAAAATAAGTTTATAAAAGTATAAGTAATAAATATGTGCCAATTAACATTTCATATAATACATCAGAGTTACTAAAAACAAAAATAATACACTACTGTTTTCAATCTATATATGAAACACGGTAATGATAAAAATGCACCAATATCACAACGCGACACGCAACAGTTGATTTTACATGACATTTCCTGTAACTCGTGTTCATTTATTCAGAAATAAATATATCATAGAATATACCTATCTAATATTGACGCAAATGCGTTCTCAATTCAAACTGTAAATACTCGGACTACATAAAGGCACACGAATGTGCTGCTTATACGTAAATAATGGTGTTTGTACCTAATAAACCCGGTTAATGATAAAAATTAATACCTAAATAAACATAAGTATAATTATTTACGTCATAATCTAATAAAATATCAAACAACGGACAAAAAAGAAAAATAAACATTAAACAATAAATGATACGGGCCCTTGAGTATCTTATTTTGTTATGAGAAACCGTAAACCCGAACATTAATTGTAATTAAAACATCGAGACATTATAATAATGATAACGATCTTACCTCGCAAAAGAGACGATAGATGAATATTTATAGAGTAGGTAATTACTAAATATTACACACTATAAAATCCTTAACCGTAAGCACAAGAAATAAAGTCACTACATAAATATAAAGTTAATAAATAGGAAGCAACATTTATTGTCACACATTTCGTAAGCAACACCGAGCGCTAACGTCGAGCGGCCGCGACGTCCGCCCCGCCCGACGATTGAGGATGTACTGACTGCTGATGCTACGCCGCCCGCGTGTCGCTACGAAGCGCTACGACACGGGTTGAAAATTCATTCGCTAAAGAAAAATTAGCCGCGTTACGACCGCGACAGTCCATCTATTCAACATAATGAATGTTTAACAAACTTAGGTACGATACAATGTACGAGCCGATTAATACTAATTACGCCAATAAATATTGATAGCGTCTTTATCTTCTAGAAGAATAGCTCTACTTTTATTAATGGTGATTCGCCTAAATCTCTGAGATGTATTTGTGGTAATGTGTTATTTTCCAGTTATCCTGTGCTTTATACGGCTTTTCCTGGGACACGATTTAGTGGAAACTTTTTCACGAATAAACCACATTTTATGACTATCTATTATTTGTCGAATACACATTTGATGTATTGAATATCTCGAAAGCAGTTGTAAAATAAGGAGGTACTTTTACAAATAAGCCTCTATCGCAATAAATACCACACCTCGAAGTATCAAGGGCTGAAAAATAATACCTCAGCGGGTAAGAAAAAGGTCCCAAAGCGATCAGTCAAGTCGGGACGTGCGTACAAATAGATTTCGTCGGAGATTGATTGCGGGAGAGAATCGTCGCGGCACAGGCGACAGGTCGCGCGTATAAATGTGTGACGGACGATAATCCCTATCCTAATTAATGGATAGCTTGTCGAAAATCCGGACGTATTGGTGTGATTAGGACCGAATCAACAATCGAGTATAAAAACATTAACACAAAGACTACCCGTCATAATGTTACGAGAAGAGGAAAGTATATTGAATGAAAAGTAAAACTCGTATGTAAGAAGCGAAGCGTGTAAATAATGTACAAAACAGACACGAACGAGTGACGGATGCTACGCGAACACGGGCTTGTAACTATTGGTAACAACTCTTTTACGCAATGTATCTACAGTTTTATTGTTGTAATAGAAACAATAAAGTTGAGAATAGAACATAAGTTAGCATCGTACACCGCCACAGCTGACACGCGATTTTCCACCAAGTGCGCTCTCTCTCGTGATGGCACGCAAGCACGCGTGTTGCCATTTCCCAGGTATTTGGATGTGCTTTAAAGTGAACATAACGAAGCTTTACAATATTCACTTGTTATTCAAATACAAATGTATCATGTCGCAGTCATATCAATCGCAGTTATTCTATGAGTGCGTTCTGTGAAGAGAAAATTAAAGGGAGTGTATCCAAATTATTCTTACAGTGGGGCACAGGAATCTCTTACATTTCAGAAAAACGCAGCGTCGAAGTCTGCTAGTGTTCCTGGGGGTTCTTTTACCCCACTTTGTATAAAACATGTATGACTTATGAAATTATAAAAACAATACCTACTTTTTGTTAAGGCTTCAAATTTCCATGCCTACAAAGTATATTATTAATAATTCATTATATTTAAAATTTATAAATTCATTTTTTTTGCATATTGTAATTGGAAAGAATTTTTTTTTTGATCTGGTCGACAGTAATGAAATTATAAAACACCTACAGACGTTAATAAACTTTCGTTTTAATAAATAAAATGAATGCCAGAAATCTTCACTTTAACGTTAATTGCTTTCCTTAATATTAATATTCATGAGGCGTCAAAAATTATACAATATTCTTTAGAATACATAATTTGAAAGTGAGACAGAGGATTTTCTAGTTTGTGAGAGAAGTTGACTGTTGCAAATAGATACGGCAAGCTGGTGGGTAAGCCGCGCGACGTGCATTCCGTAAGGGGCCAATAAGCGGCTCAGTGCGCTAGCCGACGAATCTTGCTGCTATTCGCAATACCGGATTTCCTATATTTTCTCTACCAAGATATACCTAGTGGCTCAAGAATGAAATTGCTCACTTCAAACGGGTAAGTGAAGCAAAATATCACGATTTATTTAAAAATACTTTTCTCTTTAAAACAAAGTTTTTGATGTCTAATAATATATTTCTTTGTAATTTACCAATTGATCTTCAACTCTTTCGCTTTAATATTTAGATTCAGGCAAGTTGATAAAAGAAAATTACAAACAAACGTATGTGAGTCACGGGTGAGAGAACCTTAAGCGAAGTCGACAATGTAAGAAAAAGTTTTTTCATAAATGTGCAAAAGGACCGCCGAAGCGAGCGGAGTGTAGCAGCTGACGGCCACCTCGAGGCGGTTGACTTCTGTACAAATGGCTGCAGCTGCGCGAGGCATGTCGTATCTTCATTCCGACATACTTTCAACTTTCAATCGTCGACGATCAAAACTCACTTATAGGATATCAAGTTAGATAAGTTATGTGGTGAAAAATCGTATTGCTTACCGCTGCTCTTTTCCTCTAATGGTTGTTGTAAGAAATATAAATAGTATAAAATGTAGATACGTAGCATATTACTGAACTTGTTTATCTAATCCTTTTGGAAATTCCCGAATTCGCTTTTCACATTTTATATCTGAGCAAAAGTATAATTGAATTATAATAACAAATGGATTGTCGTCTCAGAATTAAATTAATATTCATTTCCTTAGAGAATGGCAATGTACTGAGTATTGTTATTACTGAGATAGATCGATATTTTACATAATTTGTTAATTATAACGACACAAACAGAAGTATATAGCTAAGCAGTGCTTTGGTTATAAAAGATTTCATGACACTCCTGAGCAAATTTCAGGTGTATACAGTATACGACCCACACACGATATGATAGTACATAAACCGGGCTCTTTTTTATTTATCTGGATATTAGCATATCATGTAAAATATTACCGACGAGATTTGAAACACTTTATGCGGTTTATTATCACGTTTATTTTGATTATTTTAATTTGACGAAGGTAGTCAGTCCGCCCAGTGAAAAGGTAAAATTAATATTTCAACGACGATAACTAATTAATAAACTCTGAGCAGTTTTATAACTCTGGAAAAGTTACCTATGGAAAGAAGCCAGCAAAAATCTATTTTAATTAATATTTTCTCGTTATGAATAATCTAATTTTAAATAAGCGATTTTTGCTACAGTATATATCATAGCTCAATACTTTTGAATTTACAAGAAGTTTAATGCATCTTAAAAGTTAACGTAACTGTTTTCTTTACAATTAGCAGGTCTGCATCATCATTTTGTAGGCGCCTTTTTTTATTATGTAATTGATTTTCTAAGTTGTTCGAATGACTGCGGTGAATTGACTCCAATTATGAACATTATTATTTTTTCATAATAAAGGCCCTTTGAATTAATTTAATTTTGGAGATTAGGATAAGTTAGTAACTTTAAATCAATGGGCAAAAGTGCTCAACAACATTAAGCCCTTATAAAAACTGTATTAAGCTTAATGACCCTTTAATTAAGTTTTGTGTGAACTTGAATCCAAACTTTTCAACAACTTTTGGAATTTCGTGACTTTAATCGCAATCTCTCGTAAGTAATAGCGGTGACGTGCTATCTAGAAGATTCTGTTAGATAAGTTATAAATCAAAAGCGCTACGTTTTAAATTAAGAAATTTAAGGACAAAATGTTTATCAGATTCATTCTCATTTAAATTTAAAATATATATGTAAAAGTCTTAAAACATTAACTAGAAATTTCGGTAAAAAAACAGACGAATTCCTTTATTGAACAAGCTGCCTTGGCAACGAAAGAAGTGAGATGCTAATTGCTTTACTAGTAAGCGCAACGGTGCGTGTTAATGCAATTAAGCGTGCATCCAAACAGAGCACTCGTGTGAAAGTGAAATCGTAGTTTTATTTATAACTAAAGAACGCATATAAATAAAATTATTATCACTTTGAAATAATTAGAAAAATACATTGTACAAAATGTAATAAACTTTAAACGTGCACTACACAATGTAACTCGCCGCTGTAGCTGTCGGGCTGACCAGGCTTTATGAGAATCGCGGCTTCGAACATAAAAAATATAAATCAATAAAACTGTTACAATATCCGTTAAATTTGACATACTTATGATTCATGCGAGTCATAATTTTCAACTATAAACTAATATATTTACGACATAATTAAAATATCTCTATTGAGAATAATTAATATTTCAAGGCATCCATGGCGCAGCGGTTAGCGCAGAAGTCCCAGCTTCGATTCCAGGTCGTAAAAACATTATAAATATTCATTGATACCTATTTAGTAGTATTAGTTTCTCTAGTCCTGATACCTATAGTATTTATTTATTTAATTGTATACATTGTATACATCACAAACAATATAGTTCATAGAATAGAAAGTGGTAACCTCGTATCATGTCCAAACATATCGAAGGATGTTTGTTTGAAATAATCAATGGCAATATTGACACAAGTACTAAAGACAACGTAATAAAAATGAGGGCTATTAAACGCATTACATAAATAGCTAACAAAATAAGACAAAAATATATATCTTCCTTGAGAGAAAATTGAATGCTCTTATAAGAAAAATGTTTAGAGCTAAATCTTATAGGAGGCGTGTCTCGTGGCATTACACAAATCTTAAACAGAACTCGCCACTTAAAATAAGCTGGCACGATTTCAAGTGACGCCAACCTGAATGTGAAGTATTCAGTTCATCAAAAGCAGATGTTAGGAAGCTTTGTATAAACACCAACTGTTACCCTGAACGTAGATCATTAAACTGTCTAATCTAAACCAGAGAATGTTGCTAATTGAATTCATATTCACTTTAAATATTCCAGTATCATTTACACACATGATCGCTTCGTAACATTTTATTAGATATCTTGAGTTTTGTTATTAATTTCATGTTAACAAGTTACCTATAGCGTTAATAACGAAGCTTATGAAACAGAATTTATTAATAAAATGTTTCTGTAGAAAATATTTACAATTAATAGGGGAACCCAATTAGTGTAACACGTTTATGTTAGATATTAAATTAAATATATTTTGCTCGTTGGGATTATTACAAAGTGTAAGAGTGAGAGACTAGTACCAACCAACAGTGTCATTACAACTGAAACAACAATCTAACAGGAAATTAGAAGTGTCACAGTTTCCACGACCTACACTCACACATGCCCACAAATCAGGAAATATTCACACAATCTAGTAGCATTGTCATGCAACATTTAGGGTTATAAACAAAGAGAAGCCGTTGGCTTTGCTCCAAACAGATTCGGGCGCCGGCGCTACTCTTACTACAAAATAACATATGATTCTCAATTACATTACCAACACTTTCATTTAGTCCTATTCACCTTTGGAGATACAATATTCATCCACACCACGTATCGTCGAGACATACCTGAAAAAGAATAGACGATTTTAAAATGTGTTTAATGAGCCCTTAAAAGGTATCTGCTGAAATCTAACCGTAATTTAAAAGCATTTGTAAAATCGTAACGTTGACCGCAAATGTGATACAAAATCGCACATAATCTATTAATAGGGTGGTGAAGATGCAGTTTATAGTCCTCTTTAATTAAATCTAGTAAGTGGCTTAACTCGCAACTTGTGCTGTAACAGAGGCCCTATTATCTGCGTGAAATTTGACTCTGAAACCGCAGTTTCTCGTAGACCGACATAACTCGACCCGACTTGAGAGCTTCAATTACGTCGAGTGACTTGTTCACGCAGGTGACTCCTTAATTACATGAGAACCGAAACTGAGCTGCTCTTTCAAATTCGAAGAACATTATGATCAGCACAATATGTTCAACAACTAAGCGATTTGTCACCAATCTATCATTCGCATATAATATTAAACTTCATAAAGAATAATTAACCGAGCAATCCCAGGAAATAATCTCAAGCAATTCTAATATTTAACAAGCAGAGAATTTAGATACACATTATCTCGTACGCTAATGTTTTATTTTAGCGGTAGGTTAAGTAGGAAGTTCTCTCGAATGCGTAAACCATTTGCTATTCCGCCTACGTAGTCTTGTTTGAACAGACAATTGACTCGCTGCGATAACGTTTTTCTTTACACGAGTTACCCGACTTCTGAAAATTCAATGCTATTTTTGTGGCATACGAAAGTCACATCGGTGTTTCTCTTCTATTTCGAGTGCACTCATATTTGTGTCAATAAAACTATCATGATATTTTTTATGAATACTTTAACAGTGTAAACAAACTTTTTATCTATAAATATATTGGATGAGCTAGAGATTATATATGTTGTGTTTTTTTATACAAACATGTTTACTATGCGAGTAATACATGCACATAATTACGTATCAACAAACTAAAACTGAAGAGGGTAAATGTTTTAATATAAAGGGATTACGTCGTCAGTTACTGCTATATGATATCATTTAAACTTATGACGCAAGAGTTTAATATCTCAAAGTCCTTTATTGTATTAAACTACTACATGTAACTAAGGGTTTCAATGTGTCATACGTTTGTCGTAAATATGACTTTGGACTTGACGACACCTGTAATGCTTTTTAATGTCAAAAACTTATTTATAGACGAAATCAAATCCAACTTGATACGCATATAACATATTTAATTTAACACTAGATTTACCAGCTTAAATATACCTATTTCTACCAAAAGCAAAAAAGGATATATTTGTTACAAATATATATAAAATAATATAAAGTTCATAAAACTAATTCTTCTGTTATAGATTAAAGAAGATTAGAAGAATTAAAGAAAATGTTACACGCAGTAGGAATTGTAATTTGATCTTGCAAGACCAGTCATTTTGACTGGTCTGGTAAATCTAGTGTTAATAAATAAGAATAAGTTTGAGTTTTAATATGTGGCAATTATCTTACATTTTCGAGCACTAAGCTGTCTGACATTACATACCACAGATTTGAATACTATCAGGACAAAAGCATCTAACATATAATAAATTTATAAATAAACAAAAACTCGAACCCGGGAGCTCTGCTGCCGTGCTAACTAGTGCTCTACAGCGACCGCCTCAAGTTCACACATAATTTAAAAACCAATAAACTGATTTTATTAATAAATATTTACGTACTATATTAACAATAAATGTCAACATTTGATATTTATTATTAGGTCAGATATTGTAAGATCTACTTAAGGTTTTACATGAAAGCCTATTCTGTCCCTCGGAATAAAGAAAGGTTTATCCTGTGTTACTTATCAGATTGCCTGTCAAAGTAAATCCCTATTATGTGAATAAAATGTCAATTACTTTAGTAGGAAAAGTCCTTTAAGAAACTATTTATTTAGAAAGAAATATATGCTTTTAATTCATACATACTGGATAACATTGTTGTTGATTGGAATAATAGTTTGAGGAAATGTAATCATTTATTATTAAAATCATAATTGGAAATTTCTTATCACAACTAAAATATCGGAATTAACTAAATAACTAATTAGTGTAAGTGATGTAGTAATTAACTATGCACTGTTCTAATTGATACATTTAGGTAATGTACTATGAAAAAGACCTAATGGCCTTCATAAAATTTAAAACAAAAGCAAGTTTACTAAAACCGCATTATTTCGTCCCGCACGTTCTCGAAAATCCAATTTGTACCTCCCGACGTTTCTACATAATGAGATTTGGCCTTCGTTCTAAAATAGCTATTTTCACGAACCGGCCATAGTTTAGGGACAGGAGCTGATTGACTGGTTAACAGTACAAACGACATTCATCCAGTTTACATTATTAAGAAACCCTGAACAAACGGTACACTCGGAATGAAATATACACAATTCAATTTGAAAAATATATTTAGATAAATTTAAAGATCTCAGTATAATGAAGACAGATGTAAACAAATATATTCATTCGCCAGTCTTGACTTAGGAGCGGGTTTAATTAAGCTTAAAAAGCATTGCAATTCCGGAGTAAGCAAATGAAACGGAAAACAGACCGTCAAGGGTCGCGTCAGTAAGCTGAATTTGTATTTTTAATTAAACAATTACAATGGAGCTCATTTGTTTATATTTATTTAAAAGACCTAATGTAATATAACAAACGAGATTTGTACATGCGTTCCTTTTAAACAATATGATGAATTGTAATAGTCAATTTGTGTCTTAAATAACAAAAATAACGAGGTACAACGGCTGCGTTACGTTATTAAATATTTCAAGCGAGTAAATGTCACAGGCACTAGGTAATTTTCAGTGACAAACGAGCGGTTGAACGCCGGCTGCGTCTTGCGAACGCGCGAGTCCGTCACGTGCGCCCGGTAAATAAAATACGTACAAGAAAAGCCGCATTCGTGCCCATTCTCCAAACTCCCGAGATGCTGGATCACAAGTCTCATTTCGTATGCAAATTTTACGATCCCACGCCTTTACTTGGATCTCTTTTACGAAGATTATTATAAATAATAGGATTCATAAATTCCATTAATAAGTAAATGCTATTAATATCTAAACGAGGAAAAATATACCGACAACTTGAGGACTTTATGCAGCAGATGAATCATAACAGATTTTATTTAAATTCATACACACAATTTTGTATACGGTAAAGTGTGAAGTATGAAGCACATAATTTCATATCTTACAATGAATATTTTCTACACTTAACTAATAATTAAGCGATCCATATTAAAGGTATTAGAGAATAACTATGAGATTTTCATACAATTTTCTAGTTTAGTTATGTAATCAATATTGATAACGCTCCGTAGTAGCGGAAACCGGGCTGGAGCGAACGGCGCACGACACTAACTGAATCATAAAATATAAATCGATGCAAATAGCCAAATAAATATTCGACAATCCTAAACCCAAAGATTTGCATATACATTTGCGAAATTGAAAAAAAAAGCAGCAATCAGTAGCTAATAACTGCTGACTGCACGGAATTTAAACTTTGTGCAAAAACGCCAAATGAAATATGTCCCATCCTCTTTCACCGAAAATTTATATTGAATTAAATAAAGTATTTCAATTAAACAACCCCAGTATCGTGTTATACAAATGAAGAGAATGTCAATAATGTTTCAAGAGATTATTCCGAATACATTTTAAATTAATTGTAGGTCACGCGGCGGGTGGACCTAATTTATTTTCCTTCATCTCAAAAACATTAAATTATGCGCGACTAAAAATTTATATAAAAGTTGAGGCGAAAATTCAATTTAATAGTTAAATATCAATTTAGTGAATGAATTCGTAGCACAAAGGTAAATTTTGTGACGACAGTGAAATTTCATATTAGCCACGAGCCCGAAATCTCATTACAAAGAAACGGCTCGGCCGCAAATTGGATACAAGAGTACCTTTCTCTCTCAAACATTCCACACAAACCGCGTATCCAAGTCCTCCCTTTTCGATACCTGCCTACCCTACAGCTATCAAATTATATATATTACTCATTCATTAATATCTATACCATCAAACTCTACACTTAAAAGTTATATGATTTTGAGTACTTGTTGAATTTATTTACACACTAAAGCATTTTGTTAATTTTAAAATTATCTCAGCATCTCATTTAAAATAAAACTTTCCACAGGAAATTTTGAAATGTAAAAGAATCAAATAGGAAATGAATGTATCGAATATATGAAAAATAAAAGATACTTTCACTTCGGCTTCCAAGTATCCCCCGAAGATGTGAACCCGTGTAAAGTTCATGCAAATACGCCGAAGACGTTTCCTTCAAGACAGCAAAAAAGGAAACACAATGGAGGGGGCGGGGCACCCACCTCTCAGTATTCTCTTCGAATGTCTTATTCCTAAAACCTCAATATTACGCTCCACGAAACAAGCGTATTCATATTCTAAAATGTAAACCTATAAGCTTAAATCCTTGCTTATTATTTACTTAAAATGCGTGTATCAGTTGTATTTAGTATGAATAACGGGTTATCCCCTGACTCACGCCGTAACCACCATGCGGTTCACAATGACACGCAACAGGATCTAGGGCGAACAAGGGTCATTAATTGGTTGGTAATTGTATATACCAGAAATGAATAATCACAAAAACATTTTAGAAACAAAAATAATAAATAAATGTAAAACTGGAATTGTGGTAAATGTAAAACTTGAGGTCTTCATGCATTAGCGTAGAAGGTTGTTATTTACAGAACGTTACTTGATGTTTGTCGAGTCGACCGAAGGTCTTTGTCGGCAACCACGACGGCTACCCCTAACCTGTTGGGCACTTCACAAGGCTTGCTATGAAAATACATGTAAAAGAGCTTTTTAAAGCTAACCTTTTTACTCGGGATGTGTTAGTTATACACAACATTATTTGTGGAACAATAAAGCCTTAGCAAACAGTCGTTAATAAAGTGTCAATTTATATTATATTTATGTAGACATTTGTAAAAAAAATGTATGGTGTGAAGTGACTACATTTTAAGAATATGACCAATAAAGATCTGTTGAAATAAGACGTGACTCGTCTTCTAATAACAAACAAACGTTTTGTTGACAGGTCAAGTAGATCGAAAAACGTGCACGAGCCAATTTTGACGCTTTCTGAGGCTAAATGGCATTTACGTCACGCATGAACATGAAATAAAGTGACATGTGAACGTGGAGAGGCGGAAATCGTGGCGGCAGAGGAGCCGTCATCGTGTCGGATTGGGCCATAGCGCGAGACCCCATATCCGCCGCCAAATGGAACGTGATTCCACTCCCAATACGCCAGCAAAAAGGAGGCCTCGTACAGGCTTTATGAAGATTTGTGTACTCTATGAAAGGACTTTTCATTTACAAAAGAGATTTCTTTATTATTGTACTTTTGTAAATGCGGTATGAAATAAATTCGAATTAGTTCTGTAAAAGTTTGAAAAACAACTTTAAAATATTATTAATTAAATAGGTAACTCTTGAATTTTTACATTTGAACAAATAATTAATTAAATGGTAATTAATGTAGACAGATACCATTTAATCAAGTTTTATACGAATATTTTTATTTAATTATCTTTTCTACTCAGTTGAATTTTTAGCATAGAATTGAAATGCTAGCACAAAAATCAGTTCATTAATTTCAGTAAACTGCTTTCGTGGAGAACATCCGCTCACATCTGAGCCCAGCACATAAATCTCTACGTCGATATATCTGGAACGAGCTGATTGCCGAGATAGGAGTATGTACCAACCAACTTTATGATTTATTGAGCTATGATCTTAATCGTTCCTCGCCCGTGGCTTACACTAATAATTTCAAGAGCGGTAAGCCAACATCAATTGAAACTTCTGTTTAAAAACACAAGCGTCGTATTTATATTTGATATTTATCTAAGTATCTACCTACTTATATCAAAATGACTGTAAGTGATAAGTACACAACAAAATTATTAAATCGTAAAAGAGCCAGTGTCGTATTTCAGGGACATTATCCGGGTGTGCGCGGATAGGCTATTGCATGCGGTCACTACTCATGTACCGTTGGTCACCCGGAGACCGCAGCCGCGCAATACGGCTCCAAACCCCAGGATATTTGTACCCACATATTCAAATTGCCACGAACCGAATGGGTATTAATTCTGTTGCCTCTAATTCTCTATCAAACGCTTAATTGGTACATACAAGTACATATATTTGGCATTTTTCACAAATATCTACAAAATATCAGATATACATAAAATTATTTCACAGTACATTTTTCAAGTATAAGAAGAAAATCGGCCTATTTAGCGCATATCACGTACAAACGACATCTGTTCTTCTCAATAACCTACGTATTTGTGACGCCGAATGGTTAGAGTTCGTGTTATATTGACCGAAAGTCGTTGTCTCTAATTCTAATATGAAATAAAATGGTACAAATAATATCATACAAGATGCGAATGCACGTTTTCACTTGATTAAATGTGGTGTTTCTAAATATTAAAAACCAATTATAAAATACCGTACGGAGAGGTTTTACGCTAAAAATTTAATTTCCAGGATTTCCTCGTCGAGCAGACTGGCCCAAAAATGCGGGAGGAAATCGGTGAACATCGTCGGGCGATGTCACAAGCCGTCACTCGCTGTGAAATGCAACACCCGAATTAAATTCCTCATTTCGTACCCTATTCGCACGGTTAAACTTACAACGCGTTCGTAAGGATCTCGGTTTCACCGCAAACACATTGTCGCATTTTAGATATGAGAGTTTAGGAGACATAATTGTATCAGATTTCATCGCTAACGAGCTGACATGCACTGAACAATAGCAGAGTGGAAAGGCGAGTTATGTCTGCAAGGAACAGAACGGACCGGACAGGCAAGTGCATTAAGATAAAGCGGGTTGGGCGGCGGCCAGCGTCTCAAGTGTCCGGGCGGGTGCCAAGTGCCAGCGTCGGCCACCGCATCAAGCAATAATGTTACTTGCTTAAGCACGACATACCATAACTTCACAACAAATACTTACGCACACATATAATATCTTATTTAATTTTATTATAATACATTATGTATTTATGTTGTTGTTTATTATAACATGGACTCGAAGATACATATAAAAGTACTTGCCGTATTCAAAGCAAAACAAAGTTTTGATAAAATTCGTAAAAATGTAAAAGGCAAGAAGATTTTCGACTAGCAAAATTAATAAAGTGCAGAAGACGAACGAATTTTAATTAAAGCTTTGGCGCCGACAAAGCGTGATTAAATATATCTTATCCATAAGACACATGCCTTAGAACTATGATTTAAAATGTGCGATGCAGCAGTCCAACAAATCTAGAGAACTTTTTATCGAACAAAGTACCATCAAAGTGTGATGAGTGAAAAATATAATATGGCGAAGGGATTTTCGTGGCAACCTTTGCGGGTAAGGCCCTTTAAATTTATCATATCATATCAGATCAGTTTTCCCGGATTCCGATAGAACTAATAAAGTGGAAAAGCCAAACATAATGTCAAATAGCCATCCGAAGGTCGTCCAGCGTCGATCAAAAAATACAACTTGTTTTTTTTTATTCATATACGATAAAAGAGCAACGTGCCATGATTATTTATGTTTGAATGTTGCCTTTAAATCGTAACATTAACTTCTTGGTGTCATATAATACATTTGTATAAAAGTATTTAATAATAATAAAAAAACTATCTTAGAAGTGTCGGCTAAAACAAAATAATTTAACAATTTCAGCTCGAAGGAATAAAATGCAATAGATTGGCAATACAGAGCTCATTTCTTATCAAACGTAAAATCAATAAACGAGGTATCCTAAAGCGCAATAAACCGTTGAATCTCTCAAGTCGGGAGCAGCAAGTCAGCAGTTTCTTTGAGGCGCATCGTTACTTCGAAGACAATAATGAATTCAGGCTTAACGGTAGCGAGGAGGAGTGTACTTCACGGGTAGGGTTTCCATCAATACAGTTTGTCACTGATTTATTGTAGTACTATGTATGTGATAACAAAAATTAGGTTACTTAAGGTAATTTTATGATTTATTTGCGACTGAATCATACACGAATTGAAACCCGAAGTTTTAGGTAAAAGAAAAACCAGATAATCAAAACCTGAACAACCAACAACCTCATCAAATTAAAAATTATCAAAGACAGCTTAGTTATCTTTATAACACTTCAGGTTTGTCGCGGCTACAATAACTGCAAAGTTGTCAAAACATCGTACTAAAACAGTCAAAATTAACGTAATTGTAAGTATTAAAAATATTGTACGTGAATAATCTCAGACATCAGTATGTTCTAAACCGTGCTCACCCTACGTATTCTCTTTGCACTTCCGCTCTTTTATGGCGATTAATTACATTGCACGATCGGCGACAGACGAACGGAATAAGAAAGTGCGCAATCAACTAAACGTATGTCACTAACATTTTTTATATGAAAAATCACTACTTAAATATTTAATATAATAATCCATAAATTTTTATTGAAAATGGCACTAACATTTTTATGCTATTTTTTTTTAACAAATGCATACACACAGATAATGTAAAATATAAGATAGTTATAAAAATAGTTTTAAAAAAAGACTAACAATGTTTTCACAATACATCAAATGATATGAAAATCTACATTTATATATCGCACGCCCGCATCGTTCTATTCAATTTAGCCGTGTAACTTGTATTCATTCCTCAAAATTAAGATAAAGTTGTTACTTGCAACCTCTTTTATTTCATCAGAAATAAGATCATATAATTGAAGTCAGATAGATGGGAGTTATCTGTTGTTAAATACGTAAAAACCCGGTGGTTTTCTTTTTGACAATACAAACGGAAACTTTAAACAAAATTTAAGTGCTTTGTTAATGTGTAACAAAGTTTATGAGGCACTCACCTGCACTGTTTCTGTCAACCCCCACTCGTTAGTAGAGATTTTTCTTTCTCGTTTAGTTACGACCCATCAAGTTTACTACACCTACACAACGAGGGAAATACATTTCCTGGCTTATAAAACATAGTAGGAAAAAAGCTGACGTAACGAGTAGACGAAACCAAATCATGTTTTGATGGCAGCAGCTAGAATTGCCGTTATTTATAGACATAATGATGCAGCGATTTCTGCTTCAGTTAACATAAAAATATACTGATAACTAGAGTAAGAAATATTGTGATTTTGTGGTAAAATAATTAGATATATGATTTCTTTATTCAAACAAAACTTTAAAAGGTAAGTGATCAATTTTACTTTAAAGCAATCTATTTCTATATTATTAAAAAAGGAAGATAAATCTAGAGAGTTAAGGGAAAACAATGAGAAAAATCGAGAAGTCCCCAGCGCAATCCCGACTCCGTATTCGACAGGCACAAGCCTCCTTGAATTACACTTTCTTCTCAAATAACTTTAATTATCACCGTTTGCGTACAGCTTCAATAAAACTTAAGCTAATTATATGAATATTTAATCGCGTTTGATTGAAATTTGATATGTTTTTTAACATAAATACTAATTTGTACAAGGCCAATTAAATAAAATAAGCTTAAATTAATTAATATTCTCACAACTGCATATTGTAACATTCGTGACTTGGCATTATGTTCAGATGTTAATGTGCTATCAAATACGACCGGTGTCCGGCAGTTAACTGTGCATGTGACACATGAATTCAAATGAGCTTGCTATTGCAACAATGTGGTAAACAAATCAATTTAAATCAATGTCGTAGGAAAAATGTAGGCTTTACCATGAAGCATTAACTTTTGGGCTTTTATATAACGACGAATTAATTCATTATTAATATTGGCAGTCTTAGATTATTCGTAAACTTGACATAACTAATAAATAAAACCAGTCTCGCCGTGGTTGCGATGACTGTCAAATTTTCAAAACGTCAGATTAAGATAATCAAAAACAAGGACGTTATGTCGTAAAAAGTTTTTTAAATTACTTAAATTAATGTAGTCTCATAGATACCACTATAATACAAAGGATAAATAACTAAAAATCTTAAATTTTTGTTAAATATACCAAGATACCTACCGCATAGATCGATTCGATTTAAGAGTTATTTTTGATGAAAAATAGTTGTATTTTTTTGTATATAAAAGTTAGCAGCGTATAAATAGATTGACCTTAAACATTGGAAAATTATCTCGTTAGGCAAGAATGCCGTCATTGACAATTTGTGCTGAGAATATCAGTGATTTATTATAATTTACTACGATTATCATGCTGTGTTGAATACTTTGTCTATAACTATATATTCAATGAAACAACTTAGATCTATAAAAATATCAAGAGGATGTCTTAGTAATATTTACAGAAGTGAGAATAATATTCGGAGTATTTTTTAAACTTCTATCGATTAAGATATAAATCCCGAGTTCGTAGACTAATGGGTAAATATAAACAACTTCTTCAAAGAGGCGGATGGAATGTCGCGGCTTAACCATCTCATCCCAGATTTCATGGCAAATATTTATTTTAATTACACTCAAATTCCTTTTGATGGATCTCTTCTCTTATGACTTAAACGTTAATTGGTGCAAATACAAACTGACTGTCGACCTGTTCATTTATTTATTTAAAAATCATCCTATGAATGAAGCTATAGACCTAAACAAAATCGATGCTCTATTTTCTGAGATAATTCGAAACAAACAAATAATTTTAATATGAGTTCTATAAATACAATTGCATTCTCATATCAATAATCATACTATAATTAATTCTTTAGGGACATGTCACAATAGACATACAATACCATCGAATAATTAATAAATAGGGTAGTTGATTGCTTATCTACTAAGTGAATGGTGTTATAACTGGGTTCGATAAATAAATAATAATACTATCATGTCTGTTACTCGAGAGGCTAAGCAAATTGAATTATATGAGTATTTGCAGCTTCATAATAAAAATCCTAATTATATATAAAATAGTTATAGCATACTCGCTTTATAGAACATATCTGTTAAATAATAAATTCATTTAAATAAAACACAATAACAATTTCACAGGAAACAGATTAAATTTTCCATCAAATTAAAAATAGTGAGCAAGTGGAGCGATCGAAGCAAGAGGAGACGCAAAAAATACCTTTCAGATCCAGCGGAATATTCATTGGGTCAATTCCGCTGGGAAATATGACCAGAGTTGGAGTTGAATTTAATCAACTAGTTTCTCGAGTTACTGTGGAATAATATGCGACTTAGAACACAAAATTGTATAGTCACGATGAACTTAATTAAAACTATCCATAGTGGCAGCTGCGGGTCTCTCCTGAAACAAAGCACGGAGGAAGACAATAACCGTCGGAAGCCGTCATAACTGCTGGAGACCACGGACGTCGGATGCGATCCAACGGTATCTAAACTTCCCAAACAAGTTAATCTATGTTATTTCACTGGATACTATCAAATATGGCATTAATCAATATTTTATAGTCAATAAACAGTTTTATTAGAAGCGGAATTGATTTTATTGTTTAAATTGATGATTAAAAGCATTTTTAAAATGAGACATGTACATTTATATATATAAAACTCAAAGACTGACTGACTGACTTAGTGATCTATCAACGCACAGCCCAAACCACTGGACGGATCGGGCTGAAATTTGGCATGCAGGTAGATGTTATGACGTAGGCATCCGCTAAGAAAGGATTTTGATCAATTCTGCCCCCAAGGGGATAAAATAGGGGATGAAAGTTTGTATAATTCTTATTAGATTATTACGCAGACGTAGTTGCGGGCAACAGCTAGTTTAATTTATAAAGTTATAAGTATCACCCATTATAGTTAATGCTTAGTTTTTATTAGTTATTTGATTAAAATTTTTCGATGCGAGCATACGATATGCTCGATAACGTATCGTAAAAAAGGTGATAAATTTTAGAATGAACCACAACGGCGGTTGCATTTTAATGAACAAGCTTATTACGTTAGTTCTTCCTTATATACCACTTCAAAGGCCATTGCACTATGAATGTCCAATATATGCACGTGAAGGAATTATTGATGTCAAAATACAAATGGTTATTTATTCAAGTATTATACAAATATTGATAGAAACTTAGAAAAATGGATTGGCAACTGAAAAGTAGCGGCAACTAAACAATGAGTCGCATCTGCCAGTGGCGCCTTGCAAACATTTCCTTACGCCTGCACGGACGCACGCCAAGAAAACACAACTGCGCATAAATTCTGGACACGTCCAACGATATAAATTTATAACACTGAAGTTACGGAGACAGGCGGTACGCTGTGGCCTCCGCGAATTTATTAAATAAATTAATTAAAGCAAAAGGAAAACGACTTGAATACAAAAAGACTCCGCGAGATTTAACTCCACCTGTTGTCAAACTCGCAATATTAAGGAAAATACATTCAGAATATTTAATAAATTTCTAACAAGGAGTATTACGAATTAGGAAGAAAGTCGATAGATCATTCGATTCACTGCAATTATTTAAAGTTATTAAATTAAATCATTTTTAACAGCTTCCAGTGATGTCATTAGGATGAGTTCGGAAAAAGATTGTGGTAATTGATCACGATTAATAGTATAATCAATCATTCACTAATGGCTGAGTAGCAGCAAGTTATAGAGACAAAGTGCCTTTCGATTAGTTCATATTCATTCCAAGAGCAGTCAATTATTTCACCAATAAATTCAATTTCAACGGAAGAGCTTAAAATTACCAAGTATATTGGTGCAACGATTGTGAACCTTCCTTCTAGTGACTTAGAATCCATATTAAATTATTCTGGATAAAGGTTCTCAGTAAAACACTAGAAAGTGCAGTGCTCTATGGCTGAATGAATTTTAATGGACGACCCGCTTGAAGATACCATCAGTTTGTTTCGAATCTTTTCTGGGAAGATCTACTGCTATACTGAAGAGCTTTTAATCTTTCAACACTGTCCTTTACAGTTTAATTTAAAAACAAAACAATTTCACTGATAAGACATTGGCAATTATTGCCCAGACAATAGTATTAACTATAACTAATTCTTAATTTCATATTACAAAATTTTAAAAACACTACACAAGAAAAACACCAGAAATCCTATGCACACACTTGTCAGATCCCGCAGTAGTATCGGCAAACATTTGTAAGTCGTTAGGCGCTAGTGCCAGAAAGCCATCCAGTTTTCCAATAAAGCGGCCGACGGAGTGCATAACGTGCCGAGATTACTTATAGCCTCCGGGAGCGGCGACCAAACAACAATATTTGTTGGCCCGGGACACTAGATTAACTTTTCCCCGGGCGTTTAGCTCAAAGAACGCTCCTACGAAACGTGCTGCTCAATAAATTTTTAGTACTTGCATTTTGTGTACAAAGTAACCACGATGAATTCCTTGAAAAAATATATGAAAGTTATCCAATTTATCAATATTTTTCGTTCATCTAGAAATTGCTTAGTAAAAGTTGTTAAGGCAACTCTCCGACTAAACACATACCTACAATTATAACATCCAAACTACAGTACCTAAAACCAAATGAACACAAACGACTGTAGTTCCAAGTGCTTAACTCTTAAATGAGAGCTTCGAACATCGTGCCAAACCTCTATTGTGGTAGCGCGGAAACTGAGATATCATTTTATACCTTAATCGAGTTATAACTAACATTCCCAAATCTAAAGTGGAGTAAACATATACTTCGGAAATATGTTTTTGACACTTTTAAATTAATCATATTTTCATTTATATGCACACAAAGCAATGTATATGTATAGGGTTTTGAGCTATCATTTATCATGTGAATATTATTACATATTACCGAGGTTACGTCAGCATTAAAGGATTTTGTATTAAATTGATTATTTTCTGCAGCGCTTAACATTATTAATATAATTGGATACGCGTTTCAAAAGCAGCTACATTTTTTTATAAAATTCAACAAATACATACATTCAATACAAAGTTTAATAATAATAAACATAATAGAGGCACTCCCGTACACACCCGATCATATTCAAATAAGATACGTAGGTAGAATAATGAATAAGATCGAACACAATTCTAAAAACAAATTATGACATTACGAGTATCTCACCCATGTAATAAGTTTTAAAAATACAAATTCGCAACGTTGAAATAGTAAAATTTAAGCAAACCCAAAACGTTGTGAAAAGTTGCATTCATGCGAAACCAAGAAAACATGAGAGGAGACTTTAACACCGACGGTAACAGACAACAAGTAGACATAAAACATGTAATATCTAAGTAGACCTTTCTGGTTTAGACTTTTAGTATGAATATACGTACTAAACTATGTTAGAATTTTAGGTATATTTAGAATCGGTATTAATCGGTTTTTGATGATTTACGCCTAAAAACATTCAATATAATGATAGTAATTAAATACATTATAATATGGTACAATATAATAATTTTAATGTACAACTAACATCATGCACAACTTATCCACTCAGTCCATATAACAGAAGTTTGTATTGAGATCCGTCTGTAGACGTGTTTCGAGAAACTTTATTAATGACTGAATTAGGACCTAATTCTTGATTTGATTTCGAAATAATATTGTTCATCAAAATATTACGATAAATGATTTTGATAAATGGTTTCGATTTTATATCGATTTTAAATTTGATTAGAATAAACCCGTGCAGTAGCGATAGTTGTGGCAAACGAAACATGCTAGTCGGGTTCAAGCAGCCTTCGGAACATTCACGATAACACCGCACAATCTTCAGCCATTCTCAGTTTATAAACTCTATATTATATCTATCACTTGATGCAACTATAAATGCTTTTGAATTCAACTCATCACTTATATCTTAACAATAAATAGCATAGAAATCCGAAGCTCGTGAATAATATTAAACCGTCAAAAATACGTTATAATATTTGAAACAACATTATTTCACACAAAATAAATTGTAAAATGTATTCGCGTAATGAGAACGTGTATAAACAATGTAACATGCAAATAACTTTTCTTGATAAGACAACTTTACTTAGCTTTGAGTAAATTCAGGATTTTGCTGAGATAACAAGTACGTTTGTTTCTGGTTTTACACAATAAAGGGAATGTTTTCAGCGTTTCTATAGATAAGCCGTTGGATAACATTTGAAAATCGAAGCAAAACATTTTAAGATACTTTCTCAAGCGAAGGCGGGTTCAGAAAGTAAGAAACTGAAATGAATGTAGCACACAGACGTCTTAAAATTTAGAGCTATAAATATTTTTTCAGACTTGTATTTTTAAAAGTCATGTTTAAAAATAATTACGTTATGCGTAGTTTATTTTAATACACAGTTAATTAATACAAAAATAGAATCGTAATAGTACCAAGAGCACGGATTGCATTGCGCACATGGTGAAGTCATTAACACGCGCCTCCGTTGCGCCGGACAGCCTACCCTCGCAATCCAGGTCTTAACTAAAGGTAATTTAGCAGCTGTTACCATTTGTGGCTAGTACTTAGCCGCAGATAGCAGCGAAACACGACACTCGACGCTCCTAATCAGAAACTTTACAATTAGAGACTTTTAATTAAAACTGTATTAGTCCTTATTTATTTATTTTATATGTTCTTAAAAAGGGAAACATGTATTTAGTGTCTTAACGTTAAATGCTTTAAAATAATGAATTAATAAACGTTAAAATGGTTGAAATTTAATACGCTTGAATGGAATTATAATGGTAAATATGGTATTCTAGTAGAATTAATAGAATAAGGGGCTTGGCACATTAATTCCCAAGGCAGAACAATTGTGGCGGGCAGCTTCGTTAGGCCGTCGGCGACACGTGTAATAATAAGATAAAGTAACGCTCACAGTGGCCTGGAACAAAGGTCTTCCGACGTCACGCGCACAGAACAATATCTACCTTCCTCTCCGCCTCTATTCTATCCAGACACTAACACACCTACATGTTGATATTGTACTAAGAGAACAACCATTCAATATCAAACACAATCGTTAAAACATTGTAACACAATGGTAAAATATGAACATATAATTTAAATACTAAATTAACGTTCCGCTACAATTAGATAGACAAACAGAGCAGTCCCTTTTACATTATCTTGAGTGCTCAAATAATTCTTCAGCTTGAAAGGGTGACAGAAATCCAACCCAGATGGAGGTTCAGTGCCAAATATTTATTTAAATGACGCCTTTTTCTTTCAAGCAACTGGCATAAAATATCATCAGCCGCAGCCATTTCAATTTTAACGTTAATCGCTCTGTCAGTAATGGCACCCCCCTTCTCGCTTCTGGAATATTAGTTACATCCAATAAAGGTTATGCTACTATAATAAAAGAATAATTCTTAAAAATTTATCGTTAGGTTTAGAAAACAAAAATTAGTTTTCCAATTACACCAAAATACATTATTGTACTGTCAAGTCAACTGTCTAACATTTTAAATTCGTAATAGAATTAAAGCGCATTTGGCTCAAAGGCATTTGATAGAAAGGCATCCTCTTTTGTAAAATGTTTCTACCGTTGTCTCGTTTGTCAGCATTCCAAGCATTCTCCGAAATCCGTAATTCTAATAGTTTCTAATAAAAATGTAACTTGTAAAAAAACAAATACAGTTTACGTTTAACATTTAAATTACCGTTTGGGAAAGGTTTCAAGAGGGTGGTATTTGAGTCCCAAATTGGACGTTGTCTTCGATAGTCAATATACTTAAAATAAAATAAAAAACACAAAATAACTATTTAAAATTAAGAAAGGTTATTAAATTATTTCCGACATATACATATACTCTTAGTTCGTAAAGATAGAAGTTAAAAGACATAAAAATCGCTTATATTCAGGTTTAAAGAGGGCACGCTATCGCGGTAGGCGGACTAAACCACCAGAGGCACATAACACTCCCGGCTTATCTCAAACGCGGCAAGAGCGAGGCACGTGGTACAATATCGAGCCTATCTCTCTACTAATGGCCTACATGTGAAAGGTGAATAGCTCCATCCCATCGCGGAAAGCGAGGAATAAACCTCTCCCAGACGAGGATGGATGGCGTTTTATTTAGTTATCTACGGTACGAGCTGCCTGAGTATGTCTGCAATAAAACTAGAAAAATGGATCCACGTTATATAAATCTGGAGAAAATAGAGGCCTCTATTATTTTACAATCTCCTGCGTTCAATACAAAACAAACAATAATAGACTCTATAATGTATTTACAGTGAACAAAAAGCTGAGAGGCTCGGCCATCAATTACGATGGGGAGCTGCCGTACGAAACGCGTCACCGATGTCCATTACTATGAAACATGGTGGTATTGGTGGTCTAATTAATGGAGACGGTCCTTTTGTACAAACCTGTCACCTATGACTTATACTCAATACATAATAGAAAATTATATATGAAACCCTTATGTTATTGTGATTCATAAAATCATTATAAAAACATGATACTAGACTTTGTTATTTATATAAATATAAGGAAACGAATATGAAACATTGTAATTGTAAGATGCATGCTCGGTTTTATTTTAAAGAATGCACGTAGATGTCGAGTCGTGTCGCCGACACCTGAGCACGTCATCGACGCCTCTCGAAGGCCTAATGGCTTGTCGCAGACTGTGTCCATACGAATGATTGATCGATACACCCGCTTTCTGTAAACACACGTCGAAGTAGATCACACGTGAATGCGCAAGTCGCTACTGATATCTTGTGCTATCCATCACGTCCACACACATGTATAATGCGCTACTACCTTCAGTGCTAATATCTTAAGACATTAGTCGATATCTTCAAGATACTATAACAGCGTTTCGTGAAAGGTTCTTACTATCTGTGATATAAGACCTCTCTGTTTGTAAGAACAATACAATAACCAGCCAATTATAAACTCGAAGAAGATGATTCATGTTAAGTCAAACAAATTGTTATAACTAAAAAAGTTGAGACACTTCAGGATTGAAGACTTTTATCTAGTAGGATCGCTCGTGGAGATGTCGTTTCAAGTTTATTTGAAAACTTTAATAATATAGCTCGGATTGCAAGATTTGATATCCACTGTTATATAATCCATTGCCCGTAATTCAGACGACTTGTTAACTTAATTAAATTAAAATTGTCATTTTAGATATAGTTAAAACGTAATTTTCTTTTGTAGCAAACAATGATTACAAAACAGGTGCTTCATTTCAAAAACTATTCTGCCTTGAAATAAAATTAGAGTATAAAGTTATGAAGAAACTGCGCTGTCTTGAAAGAGTCATTTATGAGAATTTATTTAACCGTTGCGTACCTTTGTCAAAGGATTTTAGACCGAGTGCCTGGAGGGAAACGGTTTTTCATAGGCCGGTGCTCGCCTAAGTTAAACAAAAAGACGTCATAATCAGGTTCGTAGCAGATGAAACTTTCCCGACCTTTTAACTCGAGGCTAGTTTTAGAAGTTGATATCATAATATATTTTAATACTAATATCATCGTACTACTGACAATACAAGAGTCTATATTGCCAATATTTACACATATAAATAAATAACACACGTTTATAAAACGAAAGTACTTATATGGTATATATCCAATAACATGGCAAGATGTAGTCTGGCGTGCAGTATAATAATATCGCAGGAGTACAATAAAATGTGGAATGCTTTTCGAGAGGCGCTGATCCATATCCGTTCTGTTATAATGGCCTACCCGGAGGAAGCTATTGAAAACATTTATGTATATCATAAATTAATATTATATTAAGTGACATAAAAAAGATATAGAATGCTAGATAGATATAGTGATCTTTAAAAATTATTCGCGAACATGATTAAAATAATTAAAAAGCCTTGATACAGCCGTGTCTATCTTGATTATTTTTAATGTGACCAATTAAATCAGTATAGAAAATGTATATAATCTAAAGTCTAGTGAATATGAAGCAATTAAATTTTATTAAAAGCCCTATTCGAACGACATGCGGTTTAGATACGAACTACGTTTCACTGAATGCGCAGTTGGTTATTGCTTTAATTATTAAATTAGTTTCGTAATTTAATAATAACTTTAATATCTGTGGGTTATTAAGTCACATACGTGTATGAATAGTTTCTAACATGTGACACAAGATACTATAAAGAGAATTAATTAAATATTTATTGGTGTGTGGTAGGTAATTAAATCTGTCAAGAACGGTTTATACATTTTAGTCGTTGCCCTTATGAGCTTTTAAAGTCAAAATTATTTACTTATTTTTAAAGTAAACACAATTTTGCTAATTCAGGTGCAAGCGATCAATTTTCTCAACAATTTCACAGTCATCTTTAATCTCAACGGGGAAGGTACAAAACATTTAGCCAATTCAGCACACCGGGCTTCTTCTACGATAATAAAAGCGGTTGTCTGGTAGGGAGGGGGGTAAGCATCACAAACATTAGCGTATTGTTAGCAGCTTTTCAACCGTACCTTCCCTATTCCGGCCCCCTAAAACCTTTCGAGAACCTACATGATATAATACTTGTATATTTTTTATGCTGGTTACGTATAAAAAATGTTTACAGTGGTTAAACATTAATTTCCTTGTTATTTATAATTCGGTGGGTAAACGTACATAAAAGAGTTAAATAAGTCATAATTTACGAACAGAGAAAAAACAATACCCGCCGCCATACATTTATTAGAAGACGAGATTTACGCTCCCATTAAAATTCTTGCAATAACGCTACGTTACTCGACGTTAAACAAAAATTACTGTAATGCAATAAATACTACTTACCAAGGTGTTTACCGAGCGTTATTACTAGAACTATAAATTATAATCATTAAATAAGATTTATAATAAAATTTCCATATCATTAGAGGTGAGTAGAGTGGATAATCTAATCGATGTGAATTCAATAGATGGTACCTACAAAGCGCACGATTGTCCCGTTTCGCAAACGTCCTCGAGAGCATTGCGTGGTCTGATCTAATTTAACCAACAATACAACAAGAACACACTCCAACATGCTAACAAATTAAGCAGAATTTACAAGCTCTACACGTTTGATTGTATCATTCACAGGCAGCACATGTGTGTTTGAGCATAATTGAATTTTCATATAATTCTACTGAAGAGGCGAACACTACACCGGAATTCTCATTTTGTACCTGTGATTCGCGTATAGAATTTTTATTACAAAAAGGTTAAAGAAAATATATTGAGATATTGATATTAAAGGATAAACTGAACGATTTCGTCCAGCTATTTACGTAAACAATACTACAAAAGGTGTAATCTTTAGAAGCGCATTTCATTTTCAATATTAATTATACACTTGAGTGTATACGTGATACGTCTATAACATAACACCAATGAAAGCAGTTCCCAAACTCGATGTGACACCAACTTGCCGACGAAGTTACTAAACGCTGCAATCAATTAAGTAACAACAAAACGAAGCAACACCTGCGAAACCGCGAAGTATGCAAATTTCAGCACATTCAACCCCGTGAATCCGGAAATGTATGAGCTACTGAAATAGCTCGCATTACTGTAACGAGCACGATTATACGTATGATTCGGCAGTGATGACTTAATCACGGCTTACTGAATACACAACCGACCCACATTGTTTGTACTAAATCGGGTACCACTTAAGATCTATTCGGAAAGAAAATCTTTTATCTTCAGACGATCCAATAACATTGGTTAGTGTTCTTTTGATAACATAAGGGTATGTTATTGGCATGAATCAACATGAGACTTCCGGGCAAGAAAAACAAACGTTCGACGTGTTTATTCTACATATTATTCGATTTATTAATATCGTAACCAATAAGTATGATCTTTAGAAATAATTAAAGCATAATATTATTAAAGTAAATGTAATGTTAAACTCATTATAAAATTGAGTTTGCATTGGAAATTAAAGACATAAATAAGCCAATCGAAATAGCTTCTAAAATATACAGAGAATAGTAATCTCTTTTCATTTATTCGCATGAATAGCTTTGATCTTTCGGTCTTTGAAAAACGCCACTCAACATTCAAAGAATACGCTTAAATGGATTTCTATTTAAGTCTTTCCCATTGAATATCTCATAGAATTTACATTTCAAATATTCTGTCAATATTTCGAAGATTTCATAGTGTATAAATATTGCGGTTTTTCTTTCAAGAGCACGCCGTATTATTGAGTATGTTTGGTATAAAATAGGTCTAGACGTAACAACGACAAATCTTCAAACAAACATGTAAAACTTAATTATCAAACGATAGTTATAAGTTATATAAAGGGAAACACTTAGAATAGCTTCCTGCAGAAGTAGTCAAAGGATTTACATCTCAAATAGGTAAAGAAGGACCAAGTGTGCGCCAGGCGTATTGTTCCAATAGCTAACGGGGTTGTTAAGCCAAGAAGTGAGGGATTTGCTTCTCTTATTTATGCGGAGTGCGAGCGGCTTACGAAGGCTTCTAGAGGTTACAGTTCGCTCGCAGCTTTACACTTGGCACAAAGATGTTAGAAGCTACGTCGCTTAATAAATAGACACGAGACGAAAGCGCTTAACTTCTCCTATATAATTCAAATTAATTTCACATTCAGTTTTGTCTGTTTACTTTATAAACATTACTCTACATTGATATAATTAAAATCGTTTTTAATACAATTCGTAATGTCACCTGAGTCATCTTTTTTCAATATATATTTCCTGAATCATTTTTTAAACAGTTTTTGGTATTCTCTGATCAAAATGCGTCAGACGCGTCCCGTAAACCTAAAAATGGAACACTTGAACTTATAATTATACTTAATAATACAATGCCAATATAATTATTTTTGAGTAGATACAAGTAAAGACTTCTTTAGGTTTCCTGTAAGCATATTTACACAGGCTCCAAAACTTTAAAAAGTAGGATTGAAGTAATTTAAACGACCGCAATAATAAAAATAAGACGCATAAAATCCATTAATTAATTTATGTTATCAGTGGGTCATATTCTAAAACGAACGACATTAATAAGACTAAGTAATTATTCAAATGAGAATATAGGCGCGTACAGTAACTATTTAAAAACTATCTAGTTAGAAACAAAAGACGTCACGTAACGCGGAAGTTGTATATAAACATTATCATGGGATAAATTTTTATCTGTGATAACACATATCAGCAACAATGAGGGTACGAGAAGAAACATATGAATTGGTGCAATATTCTTTTTAGAATCTTACTAATAATATTTAAATATATAATAAACTAGATTAAAAAGTAAAATGTTCATAAAACAAATGATGGTCATTTCATTGTAATAATCTAGATTTCATAGGAAGGGAGAACTTTAACCAACTCATAGGCCAATTACAATATTACTTAACATTATTTTTATTTACAAAATATTTATATTATTTTATTTTGTATTTAAAGTTTAGCTGGTAGGTAATACCAATGGCATTACGCTCATTTTTCTACAATAAAGGATATTAGTATTATCATTATTTTTAATTTGCTTCATATCAACAAAGAAGCTTTTTGATAAAAATAAAGGTGTGAGTTGGTCTATTTATTATTTATATCATCAGTAGATTCCTATTGAACTTAGACCCATACAAAAGCTATTGTTTAAAATAGAATAATATAATTGCAGACTGAAATTTCTTCAAGTCTTTAAAAACGTTCTTTATTATTTAGCGGTTGATGGGGACAAATTTCAAATCAAAAAATGAATGAATAAAAATAAATTAAATTAAAAAGAATGTGATAAAATAAAAAAATCTGTTTATTCTAAGATTGTTACAAATGTTTGTAATTGATTGGATTACAAAATCTAAAAGACTTGCTTACCTCAAGAGAGGTAGATAGACAATATAATCTCATGGAAAGTAGTACACACATATGCATAAGAAATCTGGATCCAGGAAATCCGATATAGAAATAAGGAATATGACATTCAACTAGTTATCTGTGGTAAAATTACTTTTTGGATTAAAAAGTGCTGGTATGGTGCAAATTATATTTTGAAACGTTGTATTTAATACTTAAATCAGAAGGCCTAGAAAATTATATTTTAGTTTGTATATGGTTAACTAGAAAAACAGTCTTCAAAATTTATATTTATTACCTTGTAATTGAAATTATTGTTTATTCATTTATTAGATTGTGGTATAGCTTTTGTAGTCAATATTATGTCATGCTTAAATTTTATTTATTTAATAAAAACAAATATTTATAGTGTTTAAAATAATTTGAAACTACTTCTAGTATTAAAACATATAGAAGATTAGATTTTTATATCCTTGGCACATTTTATAAGAGTTATTATTATAATACAGTACAAATTCCATGAATTTGAAAGATTAAATTTTTAAAGTGAAAATAAAGTGCTACAGGTAATAATGTATCTCATTGTGACTATAATAGGGTGTTATTAATTTTAAGCAAATCATAAGGAGGCTAATGTAGATACAAATTCAATAAGAAAAAACAACATACAAAGAATGTAGCGTACATACCTTAGTTCATGAAGTCAAGTTCACTTTAAAAACTTTATCAAATTATAAATGACACAAATAGTTCACGTTTATTTTATAAAATGATGATTATGGCCCGGTTTATAGACTTAAAATAGAGCGTTTTACGATACACATTAAACGTATTGTACGTTGTAACCAAAGCATATCTTTTCCAGCCGACAGTTCTTTTTACTCACTACTATCTGTCAAAAACTCGCAGACACAACAACGCGCGTTATGATTCACAAAAAAAAAAGGCAATTATTATTTTCATTTTTTAAACACTTAAAACAATATAATTATTTATATGTTAATCACTATACATAGCTAGCACAGATTTTAACACGATCAAAATATTTGGATTAATAATAATAAAATACTTCCCTCTTTAAAAAATGGGATAACGAAACATAAGTACAAAGTGATTGACAGATTAAAATGAATGAAATGACTGATAACTCTATTTATAATATATAAGCCCCTGTTTTAAATAAACGTATTGTAAATATGTTTTAACGTTGTGTCTTAAATTATTACATATTATTTACATATTTTAAATTATTATTATGTAATGGAAAATATGTTGACTGACAACCATTCAGGCGCTGTTTGAGTGTCGGCTGTACGTTCCGAAATTAGTTTACTTTTGTTGAAGTATTTCTTGTAATATATTATAATTTATTGTATTAAATACACTTAAAATAAGAACTACACTTTAATGCAAATATTTACGTTTTATTGAATTTTTTAGTGCCGTGACCTAAATTGATAACAGGCTCCAACAAAATTTTCGAACGGCACCGGGGCTCGGCCGCGAGGGGTAGCTGGGTTTTCTTGTTTAGATATTTCGTCTTGATACAAACATGAATTATACTTTATTCTGTAGATCAATAAGCAGCGCATTAAATGCATGCCGTAATCAGTTTATAATTAAAACTACTAGTGTTTGTTGTACTAGAAATTTCCATGTCAGCAAAACCAACCAAGATCTTATGGAATTTTTTGATATAAAGAAGAATTGGGGTGAAACGAACATAAAACTTGGAAGATCTTGGAAATTAGATGAGTTGAGAATTAAATCTAACACAGATCTACATAAATTATGGTTTGTCCTTTTGAAAGAAAGAAATATGTTATACACTATGGAAGAGGAATGTAAGCAGAAGGTACGTGTGTTCCCTAATCCCGAGAGAATAGATAAAGTACATGAATCTATGAATAACATAGAAACAGTAGTCAGAGAACGAAACGTGGCTTATTATCAATTAGAAACAGGTGAAACTGGTGAACGGCCTGTGGACGAAGTTCGTTCATTACTTGGGTTACGTGAAAGTTATAGTTCAATAGAACATCCTATGCCTAAACATATGGATAAAAAGTGGGTGCAGCCTTACCTTGCACATGGGGTCATTACAAGTAGAGCTGTAAAGAAATTCTTAAAACTAATGGTGGAAAAAGAACACAATGAGCACCGTAGAGCAAGAAACAGAGATTTCAACCATGTGCAACACCTTCTGAAGAGATTCCCTAATATGGACATGGAAAAATTGAAATCTGAATATCCCGATGTAGATATAGAAAAAGCCAAACGTACCAAGAAAGCTAGAGGACATTATGTTCCAAAATATTAACATAGAATAAAGTTAATAAATATGTATTGTTTTTCATTTTACTCTGGTTTTTTATTAATGAGAACACCAACTTAATTCAATTTTCACTTCTAATCAATTTAAAGGTGTGCTAAGAGTAGCACATAGATATATTATAATTGACAGATCAGTAAATAGATCAGTAATGAATTTCTAGTGTGAGAGAAAACTGAAACACTAGCATTTAGTGATGTAATTAGCAGTTGGATACTGATATAAGTGTTTGTTGCTCACTTTCTGAAATTTTCGTACAATTTAAAAAATATCAAAATTCATATAAACATACCTATCCCTGGTGTTTAAGGATATGAAAATAAAAATACAAAAATTAGATTTATTGTCCACCAAGGATAAATTTATTATGAAAATGTCTAATACTCTCCTTGAAAGCATGTTGAAATCTGAAAAATAAAATTACAGGGAGAATTATAATATTCAATAAAAATGTAAAGAATTTTTAAGTAATCATATTTAATGAAATTTATACACACAAAGTAGCAGTGCAATTTTAAATCTATTTTATACTTAGAGATTTTATAATATTAGCTCATGATTATAGCTTATAATTTACTTATGAAAACTATTTATCTTAAAAAACATCGATATGTTATTAATTGTGGCAAAGGACATAACATCACTATACCTCAAAGTTAGGCCATAAAAAACAGAAACTCACGTATTTGATATTTCATTTAAATTAATTTCTATGCTTCAAACAGACAAATCTTATTAAAGGCCCTAATATTCCCTTATTCAATTAGTTTTTCTTACAAATAAAATATAGAAAGGCAGTTTGATAGCCAACACTAAATATATAACTTCTGTGCTTGTTTTATGATATTGTAATTAGAAAGCAAAACATTTCAACTGTACTTACATGCGAAATGTATAATTATCTGGATTTTCCTTTAAGGATGAATTACATCATGGCACACTGCACATGACCATAATAATAAAAATAGTCCATAAATTCCAAATCGCTCCTAAAGCTGATTTTTATGAAATTATGTCTTACATTCTTCCATCTTCTATAAAATGCAAATACCATGCAGGACTACAAGTGTTTGGTCCTATGTATCTACCAGCGTTTATTATACTATTATATAGCGCATTTAAGTCATTAAAAGTACACAATAGGTAACATAACGATCACAAGCTTATTAATTTGCTAAATACATGCAAATGTTTAATAAAACTCAATTCAACTAACAAAACCCAAATCTCTTTCAATAATTGAAATGTACTTTTATAATTTTCTACGAATTCTACACTGATATAGTATATATTATTATTGATATGTATATATTGATTCTTGTTTGTTTGGTTTAAGTCCTTTATTGTATTTTCAATACTTAAAATTTGGTAAGATTCGAGGAATGCTTCAAAAGTTGTATATAGTAAAAGTATTAATTCTTTCTGGTTTATTGTATCTGACATTTGTTCATTGTCTACTTTGGGATAGCCATCTTCAGATTCCGCATTTTCGTCTTTACTTAATTCATCAAAATCACAATGGAAAAAACTATTAAATGATCTTGGTAATTTGACATCGTCATTCAAGTGTTCATCTTCTGTTTTATCTTGCGGAAATCTTAGCCAAGACAAATTTAGCAGAAATTGTTTTAATATTACAAGTATATTGTCTTCATCAGTGTTCAAAATACTTTTTACATGTAACTTGCCAATCATATATCTCATGTATGGTGGTTTTATGGATTTCAATACTTTTAATAATAAAATGCTTGGTAAATCTAGAACAGAAAATTATAAATTACTAGCTATCCTATCATTCTTTTATCATCCATCTACCATTAATTTTGAGACACAAATTAAGTAATGGTTATATTTCTTAGTTGTTCTGATGACCTGATGATCTTGAACAGCGTGCTCAAAGCGATATATATGACAGTGATAGATACATAAGTGCATATCTCTGCATCTCTCACCATTCATATTATCACAAATAGTATATCACGAGTGGTCAGATAATAAATTCCTAAATATTTACCTTTAATTATTTTATAAAATTCGTGAGCAAAATTTTTAGTGGGCATTCCAAAATTTGGATAATCAAAATTAGATGGTGTTTCAGACATGTACACTGCTTCTACAATAGCATTTACCCAAGTCTGAAAAATAAATATTCTTTATTGCAATATACACTATAGAAACAACATGTGTTGGGCGTCAATATTTTTTTAGTTTAAATACTTGAAAGGTAAAACAAAATATATTATATGAACATTATATAAAAGATATATATGTTATGGTATAAAACAAGCTTTAGTATCCAAGGGTTATACATATTATGATAAATAAATGATCATCATCATTATGTTGATTTTCAATGTTCAAACTGTTATAGATTATATAAATTAGACTTTTTGCAGCATGCTATAGCTTTTTTTTATTAATACCTTAATCCAATGTTTTGAAGCCTTTTTAAATTAGTATCACGTAAACTTGGTATAATTGAACTGAATTGAACACAACCAGTATTGCTGATAACAGACTTAGATGCTCAACATAATGCGTGACAAAAAGAACACGGGGGACACAATCACAACAACACTTACTGTGACAGTTTTTATATGATGTTTAGGATAATTCAAGCATACAAAATTAACAAATATCCTTATGATTTGTTTGCAGAAATCACTCATCATACCAGTGCAAAACAAATTATTGTTCCGCCAAATTATTGCTGCAATTAATGGCCTATTCATCATCATATGCAGACGCAGGTTTGTGGAATGTCTGAAAAAGCTAAAACAACAATGTATAAAATTGTATATTTTAATAGTTCATTCATTGTCCATTGCATGTTATACAAAGAAAACTTACTGGGAATTCCATATAACCAAATCCAATTGCAGCAGTTCAATTGTACTATCCAAAACCAACATCAGCCTGTCTATTCTATCAGTTCTTGGTAATGTTTCAAATATTTCGAATTTTTGTCTTTGCCAAAATAGCCCTTTTACAGTTTGCTTCATATCTTCCGGTGTATAATGTATTGTGTTAATTATAGGTTCATCTAGTGCTTCTGATAACATTTCGTTCATTAAACGATTCCAGCAATAAATCACTATACCTATAAACATTCATCATTTCTCATTTAACAGGTTCAAATATAAAAATCAATTCAACTAATTTACTAAATAATTGCATAGCGGGTGATCGAGTTGAATGTTTGGAGCTGAAAATTCAGTATTAAGTAATATTAATAGACATCACTGACATATTTTTATATAAAATATTTTGACATATGTATTGATTGTATTTGCTGTGCTATGATCAATTATTTTATATTCCAGTGTTAACATAATAAATAACTATTCTAGTTGCGCATAATTTTCACAGAAAGCAAAGTGAATGCATTGCAATGCAACTTCCATAGGCAAATCTATTATTTTTTGTTGCATCTTAATGCTTTTGAAGGGCTAAAAGTTCCACTTTATCTACAATGTAAACCATTTCATATTGATTTAAATAATCTAATATTTAAAAACATACCGCAATTACTACCAAATTCTTTTCTATTTGTAAATGAATACTCTTTTAAGTCCATTGGTCCAGTGAGAAACATACTTAAAGCTTCCCTAAGAAGCGTTGAGTCCCATGTTCTGTATTTGTGAAATGATAGACTTAATATCATTCTGCATTTGTCCAATGTAGCTGTTAATGAGTGTTCAGAGTAATCTTCAATGTGCGCGTTCTGAAAATGTTATTAATATGAATGATACGATAATAAATCTGTAATGCTAAGGAATCATTTGTACCAAACATGTGATAGTAAGCTGTAAAGCTACGTGTTCGTAATAAAGCAACTTTCAATTAAGAAAACTCAAAAATAAAACTTACCAGAATAATTTCCACTATGTCTTTTAGCACTTTTGCAGTAAGAAATTGATGTGGATTATGTTGAAGAAACATATGGCAATTATCTAATACTTCAAACCAAGAGTTTATTAACATCCCATTTTTTAATGATTCTTCCATTGAAAATGAAATCGGTGTAAGCTACAAATTATGGCATTATTTTAGAAACACAACTTCACAGATATTCATAAATATTGTAAATAATTGTTTAATTTACATAACATTATGACATTTTTATATATTTTTATTAATAATTCCAATGAATTAAACACTGTTTAGTATTGTATATTTGATGAATTGAACTTACTGAACTGTTTGGTCCACTCTGATTGTGAGGCTCATCCACACACTTTGGGATATTGATCATTAAACGTTTTTTAAAATTGAAATACGAATCTCGTGAAACTTTGAAGCAAGCTTCAATGAAATTTAACCTTTCCATTTTTGTTTTTTTATTTTTTTCGTGTATATATTTGTCAACATCCATGTTTTCTATGTTATCATAGTTAATCTTAGCTGGATTCCCAGTCATTTTAGATATTTGTTTACATTAGTCAACCTCTAAAAACAGTATCGCCACTTGAACGTCACAATAATATCCACAGTACTAGAATAACGGCTTTATAATCAGACACCACTGACACTTGACAGTTTCAAAGTTAGATTAGTCATAAGGCAGTAGGCACGAATAATCGCTACATTTAAATAATTCAATTACATTATTTGTTTTTATCATATTTCACTTGTGAAAAATCACAGATATAGATTTTTAAAAAGTCTATGCCGTTTGTTGAGCGTGTTGTTTAATAATGCATAGTTTTCATTCATTAAAATTATACCAGTACGTGACTACCATATTAATAAGTAATTTTTAAAAAATGTGGCAATAAGGATCAACTCTACTAGCAGTGCATTACTACTGTTAATCGTAGTTGCAACGAGATTCTAAAGCTGTAAAATTTTTAAAATCAGGATTAAAATAATGTTGAGTGTACGCGATAGTAAGTCTCAAAATTCCAAATTTCCATAACAAAGTGCTCACAATTAATCTAAGACAACACTATATTATTTATGTTATTTAATTCTATCATCGCGGCAGACTGTTTCGTTAAATTATGAAGGCATGACTTACAAGATGATGTTGTGAAGCAGGTGTGATTGTAAAATTGTATCATTAGCATAAGGAATGTAAAAATGTTAAGAATATTATATAGGTAATAATGAACGAGCTACTTATTAACTAATCATTACGTTCTTAAAAAGTAATTTACATTAGAACAATCATTATCATTTATTTTTTAAATTTTTTATAAAGTCTTCTCCGCTAACAGAAGAGAATATTTAATCAAAAACATGAAATAATGTTTTTTATTTCAGAGAAACCGATATAAGACAAGAATATAATTAATTAATTTATTTATAATATAAAAATAATATATAATATAATTAGCGTAATTTTTGAATACGGCCCTAAGAATACTTCGAATAGATCATTGCACTATGATTATTACATTACGTTATCCCGACATTAAAAAAGACTGTAACTGACCTAACGTTTGCTATTATTATGAAATAACAAATAATAATAATGATAACTTAAAAAAAAAACAAGAGAATTGTCCACGACAATAAAAATCAAATAAACAAGTGTACTTACTCTTTGAGATAAAACCGTATACTATTATTATAAGTAATATGTATTTTTGAACAAGGATAATATAGCAAAATAGTTACTTCATATATCTAACAGCTAAACAATTAGATTAATATTTCAATACTATTATACTTAACAACGGGTTGCAGTAATCTACGCAATGAGAAATTGTAACGTTTGGCTGCGTACCCACCAGCTGACCTAACCCCGCCAAATATTGAAAAATTATTGATTCAATGCTGCAACGTTGCCGGACAAGTTCACGATTGCATTTTATTTTTACTTAGATAACAACTAGTATAAAACCAGCCGGCACCTGAACCATTGTTATCAGTTCCGCAGGGATTTGTGCCGTGTCCTGACAACTCTTTGATATCGTTACAATGGCATTTTTAATCAAGGTAAATAAACCACAACTCAATGTGATAAAATATTATTTAGATATTTTAATTATTTTATAATTTTCAACAAGTCATATGAGGGCATTTGTCACACCATGGTAACATTTTATTTATTAAAATAATTTATTATTATTTAAAATATTGTTTTTAACATAACAGAATTTTATTAATTTTTTTTATCATTAATAATAATTTTCGGGAATTAAATGGCTCAAAACCTATCTTTTTAATTATTAGATACTTGATATTTCCTAATTAAGCCATAATTCACTTGCTTTAGCATTCAATCAATAATACGACTATTGTTAGTTGATTCAATAAAATCTCAACCTTTTAATCAAACTTTCTTCGTTATTTTCATTGTCACCATAAGTTGTGTAACTTGTTCAATGACCGTGAAGGTCGATACGGTTTTTAAATTTTCTAAAAGACTTCCATAAGTGGGTCGTTAACCGATACGCATTTTAAAATAGTCATTGGCCTTTGAGAGAAAATTTAATATAAAATGTAATACATATTTACAATTTTTGTTTTACCAGTATTCATGTTCTTATTAAATTTCGTTACATAAATTTTAAATCAAATTTTCGTTTCGCAGAGTGTTAATTTCCTCATGATGGCCTCCATCGCATTAGCCGGTTATCAAGGTCCAGGTGGCTACTCGTACAATAGGTTTAGTGGTCCGGTCAGCGGGCAAATCAGAGAAGTTCAAGTCCCAGCTGCAGAAGGTATCGCCGCCCAACAATACGCTGATTATGGATATGACCATAATAGTGGAAAAATTCATCCTGATACTGCCAAATACGCGCATTTAAAGACTGTTGATTATGTGGTATGCATTTTTTACACATTTATTTACTGGGCTATAAGGCTATAAGGGAGAATGTTCCATTGTTAACTTGTTACTGTGTTTTTCCTAAGGCGAAACCCGATTACCACTACGCATACGGAGTTGAAGATCCTCACACGGGCAATCAACAAACTCACAAAGAATCTCGCGATGGTGATGTTGTACGCGGTGAATACTCTCTAGTCGAGCCTGATGGTTCAGTTCGTTTAGTTCGTTATACCGCTGATCCTAAGAATGGATTCCAGGTAAGAATAAGTGTGATTATACCTCAATTAATATATTTCTGGATTACAAATTTGTAACAGGGCTATAATAAATTCTAATTGAAGGATATAGGTTTGTGAAGCATTTGAGTAAGCCATTTGATATTTGCAAACGATTAACCTAGTTCGTCTCGTGATATTAATACAACAAACCGAAGCCATTCAATAGGTGTAGGCCAAACTCATGAATCGAGTAAAGCAATTTCGAGATGAACGGATCTATTGCCTAGTCTTATTTCATCTGTGTTTTAGCTCTAATAGTTTTATTACAAGTTATTTGTGGCGAATTTCAATTGCAAAACTGTTGTTCCAGAATATATTTAGTTACAATATCGATATCGATATGATGATACATTTTTCAAATCAGTTATTTTCGACGCTCAGGTTTTTGAGTTTATTTGAGCAGATACATAAAAAGTCAATCATTGCATAAGTTTGTGAATCAAGTAGCATACGAGTACATACACCGACAATCAGGCGACGGTGACTTTTTTTAAAGAAAATCCGCTTTTTGTTTGTTTACATAAGTGATTAATCTAACGTGATACGTTTCAAGTTCTTCGACTTTAATTTTGCTTTTTTTTCTTCACAGGCGGTGGTGCATAAACAAGCGGCAGGTAGTCACGCTCAGGCACCCCGACCAGTACATCATGACCACGATGACGATGACGATAGAGAATACTAGTCTTCTATAATATTCCTTGTAGTTTTAAGTACTGATTTGTTGACTATTTATTATTATATATATTTTTTTACTTTTAAATAAAATTGTTTGTAATATGTTTTTTTTGTTATTATTGAAAAAATAATAATAAACTAGTTATAGGATACCAAAACTAGTATTATTATTTAAAGTTATTATATTGGCAGTGAATGTGTGTGTGAACAAGTGGGATTAGACATAAATGTTTTGAGGAAATCCATTGGAAAAGGGAATATTATTGTCGAGTTCTTCTCAGCTGATATAGTATTAAGAGATTGGAGGTACCGTAACTGTAAAAGAATTTTATTATTAGATTATTTGAATATAGAAGCTGAATCACATTTTTATCGGCTTTCAATTTTAACGTTGCTATATTCATTACTTACCTGTAGAGCCATAGGATTATCAAGCATTACAAGTGAAGCTTCCTTTAGCGCTTTCGAAGCTTTTATTTCTCCTTCAGCTGCAATTATTTTAGCTCTAGCTTCTCTATCAGCTTCTGCTTCAGCTGCCATAGCTCTTTGTAGTTGTACTGGTAATCTCACATCTTTACTGGAATAATGTAATTTGTTAATATTGACTTCATTAAACTATTGGATTATTAAAGAGGTAATGTTTAGATTAAACTTGGTGAAAGTATTGGGTTTTATTTCAATTTATGTTGTAATTATGAGTATGATAAGTGTTTAATTGTGCAATTGTCCCCCTAATGATAAGTTAACGATGCTTACATTTCAACTCTTTCAACTTCCACTCCCCAAGGATCAGTAGCTTCATCGAGGTTAGCTTGCATCATATGACTTATTGCTTCTCTATCTGAGAGCAACTGTGCCAGATCTCGCATGCCTAATACATTGCGAAGTGTTGTTGCTGCCAACAATCTTGTTGATGCGCTTGTAAAAAGAGTTTTAATGAAGTTTAATTAGAAATTAATAGTTTTCCCTTCACTATATTTTTTATATAATACTATATGTTGATTTGTAATTTTTTTAACCAATTTAACTTTAGAGTATTTATCTGTCATTTTTAAAGTGATAGACAAAATAGTTGTATTGCGTAATCGTGCAATTTACGAGAAGTATTCGAGTCGCATCTGAATCCGAATATTCGTTGATTGCGCTTTGTTTTTTATAGTGCTCAGATTGGTCATCGTTTGAATGAATGATAATAACGTAATAAACCTTCTCGTACACACGGTACAGAGCAGATACAGATATTATTAAACGCCTTTATTGTGAGTTGGTCTTATATAAATTGATAGGACTTTTTAAGAACTAGATACTCACCTATAATCAGCGACTCGAACTACAGCATTTAAAGGCTCCTTGATTCTATAGTAAACTACAGCGTCAACTGCAACCGTTACTGAGTCACGTGTTAAAACCTTTGAAAAGACAATTAGATATAGTCGCTTATAATGGGTGGAGCATACCATGACAATCTGGTCGGTGTATAATTTATCTTCTCAAGCCGGCATAGTGGAAGCTGCAGATATTTGTCTTATTGGCCGAATTCTAGCTTAATATCAGGCGGTGTATGGTCACATCTCTAGGTTATTATAAAAAAATCAGCAACACATGTTAATATCATCTGTTAAATCATTTTATTATTAACAATTTCCACTCCCAATAATATTTATACAAACTCAAAATATTTATTTAAAATATTTTTTGTATTCGATTATTAGTGAAAGTTTGCCAGTTATATGTAAACAACCTGAGTTATTATAACTATTTAAAAGCTAAGAAATAATTAAAATTATTAATTACTGACAAGCTTAAACAATTGACAATCATATAAATTAGGATTTCAAATTTAAAAAAATATTATCATACTAAAACTAATTATTTGTGGTGGATATCGTGTTGCAAGAGAGCTTAGCATACACAGCGAGAAATGCTGAAATATGCAAGTTAATTGAAATGTAGATGTTATGTAAATATTTATGCTAAAACTCGAATCATTCTAATAAAACTGTTTTATTAGATACAAGCGTCAAAATTAATATTAATGAACTTTATTACTTTTTTAATTTACCTACATGTATAACACGTAGTATGATCATATTTTTGGTTATTAACAAGGTTAGATAAATAAAGTTCTTAATTGTTGGTATCTAAAAATATAGTGACCCCGAATTAGTAACTGTAGAGCGACGATTATAACAATATCTAACCCAAAAAAAATATTGAATAAAACTTTTAAAATGTTATTTCTTTCATGAGTTAATTTATGATTAAATTTGACACCATAAAAATATAAGAAAATAAAGATGTTTTGTCTCTGCTTTATAGCGCTGTAAAAATGTTTACTCGTCTAATAAAAATCTTAACAGTAGACACAGTTTGTTTTCTTTTTCTCTCTAAATAAACGTCATTTTCGGCTGAAAAATATAAACCTACTTGATGTTTGAAACGTCATTTAACACGTTACTGAAATTAATTAGCGCAGGCGGAACATTAACCGTTAGTTAATGTTTACGAGGATAACTAAATACATCTTAGTATTATGCTAAATCCAGACTCCATACGTTCCGATTTGTTTGAATTTATTGATCGTAATTCGCCTTAAAATTGTTTATATACTAATAATTACTATGACTGGCAAAGAAGTATTATTATGAGAAATATTTATACTCATGTTTGTAACGTCATCAAATATTTATATCAGAAGTAGGAAGAACAAAACTAAGCTAAATAGTTACAAAATCGCTAAAACCGTCGCAATGAAAATACAATACATGTAGTAATTTTTCAATTCTTTTTTAAAATAATTTGACATGATAAAAGAATAGTTATATGATAGAGATTAAAGAGAGTGAGCGGGCGTTTGTGGCGGGAACTCCTGTTTGAAGTCGTAGAAGATTGTAAAAGAAAACAATAATTACCTCCTGCGGTGGAACATCAAATGAGACAGTCCTCAAATCGACCTTTCTATAGGTATCAACGCATGGTAATACAAAAAATAATCCAGGTCCTCTAGCTCCACCTTTACGCACTCTTCCCAATCTGAATATCACAGCTCGCTCAAACTCTTGCACTACCTACAAAGTGATATCATATTTAAACAACTATGTTTAAAATTATTTTTAAATAACAAGTAGAGGAAAATGTATGAAACATACTATTCCTACTAATTTGGTCTAACATTTTTTTAAATAATAAAATTTGTAACTTATTACATAAACTATTTGTTTATCAAGATTTAGGTACCTTAAAACATTCGAGAAGTGAGAACGGAAATGTAATAACGACAAGCATGAACGAAAGAAACGTTGCAAATCTCTCAACACATCCCACGGCTTCAGGATTAGCTATAATGTAAAAAACAATGTGTTAAATTAATCTATAAAATTATATTATACAATCATTTTTATTCAAGAATACTTAAATGAATATTAATAATATTTATTATTAATTAATTCCTATTAATATACAAAATCTAAATATGACTAACGAAATTATAAATTAATAAATGAACGCGATTAACAATGTGTGCGTTTCAATAATACTTTAACATAAAAACATTTAATCTGGCAATAAAATCATTATTTGAATTACGATTATTTGGTTTTGTTTTTCATTACTTACGCATTTGTATAGTGATAGAACAAGAGGCACCAGTATCGCATCCTAAAATTAATTGAGATGCGTTTTAATAAAAAGTTTTGAATAATTATTCAAAATTCTAAACACTCTTGCTAATTGCTAATTACTCACTGCTGGTTACGTTATCTCGCCTTGTTCTAAAATGCTCATTGGCCATTTTACGATACCTAAGTTATTTTAGGGAGTGCCTATAGCACTGGCCTAAAGGCAATCACGAACTGGTCTGATGCACGCGATCTTAACTGAGGATTCCCTCTGTTTACACAACCCAAAAACATAACGGTTCCAACTAAAAATACCAATTACAATCATTTCTTTCTTATCATTAATTCGAAATCCGAAAGCTCGATATAAATAAACCCATTAAAAGTCACCGTATATTATTGTTTTATTGCTAATTTTTATAGTAACAAAATCTTTATTTACGTATCTCGACGTAGCACTCGACTTCTCCAGAGTCTTTGTCTTGGCATCCGAAGTCCATGTGGATAATATTCAATGTATTATAATGCATTTACCGTTACGTCACACTTACAAAGATGATTTAAACTAGAACTCTTCTTTGCGAAGTCTATAACGCGACTAAGGTGAAAAACGATGTTAGGTTGTAGTTTAAAAATATGGATAGAAATAACGCACTGTCAGCCATGCTGATCGCCCGCCGCGGGTGTTCACCGGCTAGCCGTGATCCAAATTGATGAGGTTTACGTGTTTTGATGCGCGCTTCGGCATACTTATAATTTTTCAGATGTGTGCATGAATGGGATTGTGATGAACGTGGCGAGTTACTAGCGATAGATAAACTTATTTGTTTTATTGTTTTAGTTGACTTTTTAAATAAACATTTGTTGAATTAAGTGTTAAATGTATGTGCTATTTGCATATGTGTTAAATATAAGCAATTTATAAAAATAAAGCTTTCAATACAAGTTTGTGTAGATTTATTAAGGAAGCCCTTATTTTACAATTCTTTTGCTTTCATTCGGTCAATCAGATAATTACGATGGTAATTTTTATATCATAAACTACATCGTTTAAGTATTTTTAAACAATAATAATAGTTGTGGTAAAAACACGAATATATTAGGTCAGCGACATTTTAAAATCTAATTTGGGATTTCTTCAATCACGATTTTTAAAGCTCTCTTAAAATAAAGTAGCGTCTGCAAACAATCTCAATTTTATTGCACACTACAGACATTATTATTCAGAAATATTTTACATTATAAATAACATTACATTATATAAATTAGTTTTCATAGAATAATGGTTTATGCGTTCATAAACAATAAATTTATTATAATAATTATGCAGATTGTTTATAAAGTACGTATATATTTTAATTTCCCCACTAGAAGATTTATTTCGATTATTAACCGATATCCGTTTTTGCATCACACCTTTGGTCTATTTCAGATTTGTTCAGCAGATGGCGGCTGCTCTGACAGCTATGTCAAACAAATCGTTACAATGGAGCGATGAAACGATCCTCAACGCCATTTCACTGCGAATCGTAAAGATCGATAAATAACTAAACGCAAAGTTCGAATGTCGTTTCGATTGTTTATGATTATTTATTTATTAAACATTTAAATTGAATAAAAGCTATCAAATACACATTTTATAGTTTCCATTCGCATTATTAGTAATGGGTTATACAATTATGGTCAATAATCTATAAGCGATGTAGAAATTCCACGATGAGTTTATGAAGTATTATGCCACTTGTGTATTATTTCCATTGAGTCATCGAGAGAAGAGAAGACACCTCGATTAAAATCGCGCTTGTTGCTTTTTTCATAGAGTTATGTTTAAATGTGAATGGGACACAATGGTACTTGGTAAATATATTTTAAAAAATTAATAAAAGAATTCAAATACAAAATATATATTATTATTAGGTAGAACAAATTTGTAGTGTATTTCTTCTCTAACATATTTAACTAATTGAATTTTCATTTGTTTTTAAATTAGTAAAATAACATGACAGATGTTTTGTGTGTTTGTTTACAGTGACACAAAATATTTAAAGTAAAGAGTCAGAGCTCATTTAAAAATCAGGTCAGGTGCTATAATCTTTGATGTGACAGCAATAGAAATGGAGAACAGTATATTTAATGCGACAATAACGTATTCTTTTTGTTAATTTACGTTTTTCTTTTAGAAGATTTCAAATTACAAATAATTTATACTAATATTATAAAGTTGAAATGTTTGTATGTTTGAACGCTCTAATCTCAGGAATCAGCCTAATATGAAATTTGTTTTTTCGTTATATAGTCCATCCAGAAATGTTAAAAACTATGTAACAAGCGACTAATTCATTTCATCTCACTTTTGTTTATATAATAAGTAATCAGATGAGAGATTGATATTTTGAAGTAAGTATATAAACAAAAGAACTACTGTAAAATGTATGAGACATTTTCCAATTAAAAAAACTTACTACAGTACAATTATATAATAACTAATCGTAAAAGATATATGAAACGTTCACATGCTTACTTTATTGCTCTAATTAACTAATTAAAGGATCAAATATTTTCCCATAATCATTACCGTAAGTTAATTTTGTTTTAAAAGTACATTTAAACTTAGAATAACTAACATTTTATTATGTCGTTTAATATCTAGACGTTAGAGCAATTTAGTGAATTTCTCCGTATTTAGTTTTGTAGATTCTTATAAAGAATTAAGTTTACATAGAGTTAAAAATATTAGAGAAGTCATTTGATATTAATAAATTAAACTAAATTAATTTCATTAAAAAACTAGTGCGTCGTACTACGGAGAGTACTAGTGACTGACTATTTATAACATTTTTTCATAAATTTAACTCAATGGTTATTTGTTTTCATAATAAATAGAGGTTGATGTTTAATAATTATATGTTTATTTTTTAATTTCTTTTATTATTTACAAATAATTTGAAGAACTCCATCGGGAAAGGAAATACGATTGTTGAATGTTTGTCCGATGTTAATGTGTTGAGAGTTTGCAGGTAACGTAGCTGAAACAATGAAATACAATATTAATACAAAATAACACAAATACAAATTATTGTACAAATTTCTTATACAAATGTGAAATAACTACGCATGCGGGTGTGCAACTTTTCGAAAGGGCATATCAATACGGCATTTAGGAAGTTGCGGAGTGTGAAGTGCAATCTCAATAAACGACCTGAGTGGGCGGCATCCATAAATCACGTCACACGTTAAGAGGGGAAAGGGGGCCAACGAAGTGTGGCATTGTGTGACAAGGGGAGGGGTCCTAAATTTTGTGATTTCACGTTTCAAAAAATATATATCCAAATGTTAAAACATTATTTTGTTAATTTTCATACCTATGTTTGATTTTATTGAAAAATAATTTTAATGAAAAAGAAATATAATAATTTCTAGGTGTAAAATTGTAAAATACGTGACGTCACACTAGGCAGAAGGGGGGTTTCACAAATGTGACCAGCTGTGATAACGAAGGGCGCGGGGGTCTTAAAGTCGTGAAATTCGTGTGAGGCAATTTATGTATGGCCCCGTATCGGCGTATTTTATTAGTTGTTATTTAGTTATCTGTATCCCTTCTCGTATGAGAAATAAAAATAGAAATCTAATGTAGATGTTTTTCTATTAAAATGACCGCCTACTCTTAATTTTTAGCTAGTGTGCGGTTTATCAGTTCTCGACTGACAGACCGAATACATTAACGTGTATTACTTTAAAGAATAAAAATATAAAATAACCTGTAATGCCACAGGATTATCTATAAATTCACCGGATGCTTCTTTCAATGATTGTGAAGCTTTAATTTCACCTTCTGCGACAATTATTTTTGCTCGAGCCTCTCTAGTAGCTGCCGCTTCAGCCGCCATCGCTCTTTGTAATTGTACTGGTAAACGAACATCTTTTCTGTTAAAATATAACATCTATAACGTTAACTCTATGTAAAAAAATAATGACACAAAAATAGTTTCATAAAAAAAACAATACAATTACATTTCTACTCTCTCGACTTTGATTCCCCAAGGATCTGTAGCTTCATCAAGTGAATTTTGTAAAGTAAGACTGATTGCCTCTCTTTCTGTTAGTAATTCTGTTAATATTCTAGTTCCAATTACATTTCGAAGCATTGCAGCTGCTAATAGTTTGGTTGCTCCACTAATCCAAAACAAATTTTATGTAGGTATTAGTTTTTGACGTGAAAATGATAAATAAAAAAATAATAATGTAAAGAAGTCACCTAAAATCTTTGATGGAAACAACAGCTTTTAGTGGAAAATTAACCCTGTAATACACAACTGCGTCCACTGACACTGTCACCGAATCTCGCGATAGAACCTGAAGAAAAGATTTATAGAAGCGTGAGAAATGTAGGATTTATTAGGTTTAATTATAATTGGGATGAAGAAAAACTTCACTGTATTTTCTTATGGGGGGACGAGTGCACATAAACTTCTATTAGTGGCATAGTTAAATATTCTTCAATAATTATAAATATTCCTGTAGAAGCATTGTTAATTGATAGATTAAGTCAACCAGTCGTGCCTTCTTCTAGGTAAGCTAGAAGGGCACCTGTGCGTGCTTCCCACGACATTTGAACTTGCTCAAATGCCAGCCACTTTACTGTAGACCGGCTGTCCCGAAACATAAATTTTGTCTCCATACTCTTTGAGAATACGACAAAGATTAACAATCATCAATTCTGTATTTTCAATAAAAATATCGAATTGCATTTTCTTTCGCAATATTTTCTTTACAGTAAAATGAATAAAATTATACGAACTTCTTGAGGCGGAACATCAAATGACACAGTTCTTTTGTCCACTTTCACCACGGTGTCAACGCAGGGTAAGAAAAATATTAACCCTGGCCCTAGGGGAGTTTTACCATGCACCTTTCCCATACGTAAGATTACTGCACGTTCATAGGTGCGCGCTATCTGATGTTTAAATGACAATTAAACAATTATATACAACATTGTATTTATTCATTCTAATATTAATTCATAATTATTTATTTAGTTATTTTATTCACTTTGCTACTAGCGCCCTCTATGTTTCAATTATAGCTTACTCCATGACCTAATCATAGTATATTATAATTAATTGTTTCAGGCGTTACTTTGCAGATATATTATTATTTATTTATATTATTTAAACTACCTAATGTAGCGGGAATTATAAGCAAAACAATTTTAAATAATTTCCTATAGTATATTATGCTTTAGATTAGATAAGTTTAGATTTTTGGATTAATAATAATTATTAAATTACAAGTCATAGCAAGAATTTATAGCTTACCGTAAAACAAGCTAATAACGAAAGTGGGAAAAATACAACAACAAGGGCGAAGCTTAGAAATATTAACACATTTTCGGCTGCAGTAAAGGGCTCTTCCACTGGTACATCTACACAATAAATAATTGTTAATATTTATTACCATAATTTAAGAAATCTAATTAAACTTAAATCGAATAAGACTTTTATTAGTATGCATTTGGTAAATTATAAAAAAAAACCCTCAGCATTCAGTTTTCGTCTTTTATAAACTTGACAAGAAAAGAATTTCATTAAATCAATATTATTATTAATGAGAATACTAACGTTCTTCGCCGACAAAATGTTTGCCATGCATTACTTTAAAATATTAATAAAAATAATCAAAGATTTGATACGATGAAAGTATTGCACTATTTGTGTTTGAGACCTCCCACATGACAGATTTTATTCTTCCGTGTGCTGGGCATTGGGAAATAAATTATTGGGAACAATATTAAAATAATAAATTCAAATAAGATACCTATCTTGAATACGATTATTGAATAATAATAGAAAGGACTGCATTACTAGTTCCTAGATCTAGATTATCGAGACATACTGGTTGAGAGCCTAAAAACATAAATCTACGACGACAATTTAGAACATACGCAATTCTTGTTTATGCTACCTACTCTTATTTACATACCTATTTATATTTCAAAAATTACATTTTAAATAAAATATATACTTTTGATTACCGATTTAGCTTCTATTTACTTTTCTTGCTTCTGTGATTTCATTAGAGAAACATTAAGAACATCTGGATATATTAGTCCAATGGGCTAATGCGGTTCAGTCAGTCACTAGTTCCATCTAAGATATGACGTGCTTCTGTGTTTAAATAACATTGATTCCTTTTCTTCGATTTTATTTCATTTGCCTACTTATTTCCAATATATCTTTTCCATTTAGTTTACGAACTACTTTGTTTTAACATACAAATAAAATGCACTTACTTTTCTAGTAAATATATTTACACGATGTTCACATTTATTATTACATTTTATTTAAAAGTTGCTGACCCTAAATAAACTCTTTAAACATTACTGTGGTGCTATTATTTAGGTATACCATTCCGTAAAGGAACTAGAAATTTGAAATGGAAATAGGTGTATTCAAATGATTTAGTTTTTAATACTAGCAAGAAACATGTTCTCCTGTTTGATTGATCGTTTCCGTCTACTGTTAAACGTGCACCGGCGTATTTTATGTTAAATTATTTAAATCAATATAAGATATGTGATGTAATGAGATTGTGTATGGGAGGCATGCTTTTTCATGTCGGTTTGACAGTTTTACATTTTGTTTAATGTTTTAGTCATTCGTTGTTATGTCAGTAGACATATGTACATATGTTGGCAGACACATTGTGTATTATTTTTATTACATTGTAAATAAACATATCGTATTTCACGCCTATAATAAAACACGTTTAACACAATTAAACATATAGCTTATTATTCAATGCTAATGAAACTATTGCACAATATTCATCTTTATTTTTTGATTTTTAGGATTATTATATAAAATAATTTGGTTTTATTTACGATAATCAAACACTTTATTTAACAATTATAACAAGGCTCTTACACAAGTAATTTAAAGTCAATTGTCAATAAATCACGTATTGAAATTCAGATCAATTAATTAGTTATAACAAATCAAATTGTCCAAACCAATATACAATACTTACTATCCTGAAGCCTAAATTTATTATTATTGTTAAAATCCTTGTCTCTAATTTACAATTATTAACAATGAATTAATTATTTACTAATCTATGAATCGTATCCTAAGGCTTCATTAGAAAGGGTTATGTTATATCCGATATATATTCAATGTTTGATGGCATGGTGGGGCTCCCTCATATAAGGTGCAGGTAAGATCTGGCCGCGCAGCTTGAAGGCCGTGCCTGTGCAGTCGGTTTATGCAATCATTGCATTTTTAGATCATTGCATCGGAGACAAAATGCGGGTGAGTTTAATAAGGAAGTCGTTCTTGTGGTTTTACTATTTTATTTCCAGATAATAATGGTTATCTTATTTTTTATCTTATTAAATAACGATCAAAAATATGTAAATGTTTAATAAAAATAAGTGTATTACATTAACTGGGGTTTTTCAGGGAACATAATTTATCTAATTAAAAGATTTTATGCGGCTTATGCAAATTTTTTTGATTATTTTTGCCAACTTGTCAAAACCTTTGAAAGCTCCAAGACAACGATGGCTATATAATGTCAAATTCATTGAATCTGAAAGACAAAATTTTATCAGCATCTATTTTATTTACAGGTGTTATTATTATTTGGTTGTATTATAAGTACGGTGATGTGTATGCCGCAGTATGCAATTCCCGGTGCAGTGTATCACGCTCCTGTTGCACATGCACCTATTATACACGCCGAACCTGTAGTAAGTATAGTGTGAACTGAAGACGTCAGAGAGAGAGAGAGAGCGAGAGAGAGAGAGAGAGAGAGAGAAAAGAATTTTTAAAAGTAAATATTTTGCATAAAATATATATTTCAGGCTTACCCTAAATATGCCTTCAATTATGGGGTAAAAGATCCGCATACAGGAGATATCAAATCGCAACAGGAAGAGAGAGATGGTGACGTGGTTAAAGGTATGATAACTTCAAAGCTTTCACTAGCGAACTACATTATTCTATAATTCTTATAAGATCAATAAAATAAGGATTGAAGTGAATATGTGTCTATTGATTGATTGCGTTCACTAGTTGAATCAGGGTGAACAAAATTGTTAGATGTCCCTGTAAAAAATAAGCAATACCAATGTACAGTCACGCTCCGGCAGCAGGAACTTTTTGTCACTGTGTTCTCACGTAATCATGAACGTACTCTCATAACACTCAACTCGATGATTAAGTCATTACAACAAAAATATCAAATTTTACTTTTTAGTTACACTCTGTTCATTTATAGTTTTAATTTTTATAACTCTTCCCGATATATTAAAAATCACACTTAAACATTACAGGCAGCTATTCGCTAGTAGAACCAGATGGCTCAACACGCACCGTAGCATATTCCGCTGATGACCACAACGGTTTCAATGCAGTTGTCCACAAGACTGGACACGCTGCACATCCACCGGTAAGATTTAATTGACACTACTTTTTAATGTACATATGAATTTTATAAACGTAGTTCTAAAAAATAATCAACGAGATTAATAGATTAAGATAAATAGATTTTTATTAATTTATAATATTTGATTTTAAGTAGCTTCATATGTGCTATTAATTATGATAAATTTAAATTATAAATAGTTGATTTTAATGTTAAAGTTAATTTAAAAATACATAAGCGCGAAACTAAAATATGCAGTAGTCCTTGAAGTTAAATGTTTCATCTAACATTCGGGTCAAAATAGGTCCTATTAAAAGAGAAAGTGAGAATGTAGGTATTTAAAAAGAGGACATTTAATTTAATGTTAAAATAAATGATAAATGTAACTAAATGTCTTACAAAAGACCTATAGGCTTACTGACAACTGTGGGCTATCGGTACATTACACAAACGCGATTTCTCTGGTAGGTATTGCGAGTTGCGGCCTATGCGTTTGCGCAATACAACCTAACGACGCATAGGCTTATAAGGAAACGAGCGGTCCTACATATTTCACCGAATATTCCAGATAAAGCTCGAACGCATTCCGAATGTCCTTTGCGAGTTAATTTGCTTATTGATATGCCGCTTTGGATTCCAGGAGTTCTACATAGCGATGTATTTGGTTCATGTGTGTAAATGTGGTATTGCATGTAGAAAATATGGGTTTTACAACAACGATTATTTCATTTACTTAGCAAAAAATTGGTAAACGGTTAAATAATTGTAATCAAGTTCTGAAATTGACTTAAAAACAGTCGTAAAAAGTATAGATTTCTTTACTTTCAGATAAAGATTTCATAGTCCAATAAACTGTAAATTTTATATTAGGATATTCAAATTTAATGGTTCAATAAGCGACCTTGAAAGCACAATACTTCAAACGTAACGCAATCGATGACAAAGCAATGTTTGCTATTGTTATTTAAAAATTAATTTATTCTAACTAGGTCTTAATTTTACTTTTAATGCTACATAATAATTAATATTAAGGTATAGGCCATATTAAAAAAAATTAGTATGCCTTCTTCTTCTTTTACGTCGAGAATGCGGGCAACAGCCCAATAAGAAATTACAAAATTTTAATATACACGTAAACCCTCATGTCATAAAGACCTTTTGTATATCTGACTAGTGGAGTGACATTGAAGTATATAATTTTTTAATTTTAGGTCATAGCTCATTATGCACCAGCACCAGCACTTGCCATCTCTCCTTATGCTATACATTGAACCCACCACGTTTAGTCGATATCGCTATTTCAATGTTGGCTCATAGTTGTATCTCTTTTTATATTAGAGGTAATGCATAATTAATTATATTATAAACTGTTTATTTGTAATTAATTATTTGTATTTATTGATGTTAATATTGAAAGATGAAGGAATTTTGTAGAAAATGTATTAAAGTAAAATTTGTTTTTTTGTCTCTTTGGAATTGTTTGTGAAATGGAAATTATTTTGAATAAAGTTGGTTAAGGGTTGATTTTTAAGGGTGTTTGTTTTAAATGAAGCATCTGGAGTACAAGTATTTTAATATTACTAGGTATTTACTTATATTGGAATTAGTTTAAGTTTTATTAAATGTATATTAAGTTCTGTCTTTGAGAATATTTAGTAGCATAAAATCAATTGATCTCAAAATTATTTATGTATTTATTATTAATTTATTGGATTTCGTACTAATTTATATTTATATAAATTCACTATTTTTAGATTATTCTTATATTATTTTTTTAAACAAATTGCTACTTTAATAAATAATGCTTAATTTAAGTCATTTTATTGTTTTATTTAATTTAAATCCCTTAAAATTTTTAATAGCAATATGTACATTTTTGTCTATTTTAATTTATTAGGCGTTCCAGTAGTTTATTGTTATGGTTATTAAAACTATTTATTTTTTGTTTAATTGAACGTGAAGCCGAGCTCTATATCTAAAATTAAATATTAAAATAGCAATATATATTGTCGGTATAAAAAATTAACGAATGAGCAGATTTCTACTTTAATTGCTTACAAGATAAATAATGTTAGTTCGGGGTCAAAGCACAGATGACAAATTATATGGTCATTTAGATGGAATGGTATATGACAGATTTATTATCTGTTGTTCAGTCTCAAACTTTAATGACTATGTTTTATTAATTCCAAAGGTAGATGGACTTTTGGTTAAGAATTTATTTGTTAGATTAAAAAAGTATTGGTAATTTTTTTAAAATGCTTATTTTTATTAGCTTTTGGAATAACAGTAGGTTTTAAATTTAAATGAATACACGACGCATGAAGTCAGGAGAACTGCGGAGGCGATACTTGTCTGTGAATACCTTTATGTGATAACAGTTGACTCCACTCATAACCCGTATTCTAGCTTAACATACCAAACTACAATTAAAAAAGGTTAAAACTATTTCGGTAATGATTTTTGAAAATTAATTACAAAAGTTACAGTATCAACTCAAGTACAAATAAAAATAGATGTTATTATAATTTTGGTCACATCCGAATGATAAAATGTATCGTGGGCGTTCCCGTTTCGCCGTCCCATAAAATGACCACATTTTTCAAATTAAAAGTCTTTTACTTCGTTGCCTGTATTTTTGTCCTCTGTTTATGGTAGCTTGTTCCATTCATAACTTTCCAAATATGTATTTAAACTGTGAAGTATTATTAACACCTTTTCTAAACGATTGTTTGTCATTTTATAAGCTTTTTTATTAATAGATGAATCGTTCTTTTCAGTTTGAATTCTAAGAAAAATTTAATTGTTTCTTAAAATCTATATTTGAATATGCTGGAGTAGACGCCATAAACAACGTGTTAGTCACAGGGACCGATCTAACCATTTAGCTGAAAAATATAACATTAATTAATATGCTAAGTTTGTATAATTTAAAATAATATTTAATATATCCTTTCATACAATCCATATATTCCACCTCCTTGCGAATGTAAAAAAGGGATTATGTATTTAATAAACACTTTATATCATTTGCTTCCTAACAAACCAATATGACATCAGTAGAGATTCTGATTTGGACTAAATTGCTCTCACCCACTAAGGTTTATGAGCAGACCCGTTTGTTGTTAAATAAAGACGTTTTCATATAAAGCAAGTTTCGTCTTAGAAAAGTCATTGACTGATTTAAATTATTTTAATATCAAGTTTACACATATAATTATGTATTCACTAGCGGTCCGAGAGTCTCTATACAAAAACAGCTCCGACCAATACAGCGATAGTAAGTGACTTAATTTAATAGTTGTAGATTCAAAGTACCTACTCATTGTAACTTTAAATAGTCCTTATGGTTTTCCATAATCATCCAAAGTTATATTATTAATTACGATAGTTATTTTAGATAAAAATCAATAAAATGTTGAGTTAATGTATAAACACCTTAAAATTCACCAAAAGGAGTTCGCCATAAAGGAGATTACGCATGGTGGAGATAGCATTGTGTCACTTCAACTTGTTCCTCCATGGGTGCTCCTCATGTCGTTTGCTTAGAACTTGCAATAGATTTTTGCATACCGTTTGTTTTCTAATTAATTATAATACTGTGTAATTGTGAACGAATACGATGATTTTCAGGGTAAGTCTAGAAATTTTTTGCATACTATTTCTATTGAAATTACGTATTTTAAACTCACATTAGATGGGGATAGTATACTTATATATATCCTATACCTATTTTTATTTATAATTTTTTAATAAAGCAAATATAAAATTAATAAATAAATAATTTAATATATTATTTTCAATACTAAGTTTTTTTAATAGTATTTTCAATTGGTTCCATCAAATATAAAAACTTTAAAACTTAACTTAAAAGCCTCATTAATTATAAAGGCAGTTATAAATCTGTTTACGAAAGTTAAAGCTTAACGTTGCTGATTACGATTGCTAATTGATGCGATCACTTATTTTTAAACAAATCGAAGCTTATCAAACTGTTCTTATATTTATATGCTTATATAGTGTTCATTAAAATGTGCAATTGTAAACAATATTCAAAGAAGAAAATGAGTACATGTAATCAGTACTGTTAATAAGCAATTGTTTTATTATTACTAATTTTATATAGTTATATTTCTGATTGTAGAGTTGTCGCGAACATAATCTAACTAAATTAAAAGACTCAGTGCGATTTTTTGTATATTTAATTTCAGATAGCATTATTAATATGGTGCCTTTGGTTGGTTGAAAACAGAGTTATAACGTTACCACGCCAAGCACGACTCAGTTTAGCCGAGCATGTGCCTAGTTATTACTACACCAATATCGATGGTAAATGATATGTTACAATAATTATTTTATATACTGACTCTTTACACATAGTATAATACAATAGTTATGACGGTGTCGGAAGGTGTTGTGTGAATTCCTTTGATCAACAGCTCAGGAAGGTATGATGTGTAAGCATGAAAAGGCATAAAATGTAAAACGGGACGAGGGAAATCTTTGCTGTTTCACTAGTTTGCAAATAAAACACCAATTAAATTTTATTAGATGTACAATGTATACCTATAAGTACCTATTTATTTTGTAGGTGTACCAGGAACATATTCATTCGGTTATGACGTATTAGACGCATGGAGTGGTAACACTCAATATCGCAATGAAGAAAGGTATCCTAATGGAACCGTAGTGGGTAGCTATGGGTACATAGATGCTTATGGTAGACCTTTGCGTTATCGATATATTGCTGATGAACGTGGATATAGGTATTGTTGTTTAATACTTTTTTTTTAATTTAAAATACATTATCTCTAACTTGCAAAATATATCTTACATACAAACTACTAAACCTCATCTAAATGATACAATGAATTTAAATTCATTTGTTTCGTATAGTAAATTAAGCCTTATTGTTTAATGATATAACAATACTAAACAATACTAAATAAATAAAAGTGTCTCCAGATCATCATGCCTACAAGTAGGTACTACAAATTGTTATGAAAATAATTATTTTGCAGAGTAACCAAAGAAAAACCACGACCAATGATGGCTGTACCAATAAATTCCATTCCAAATTACAACAAACAAGAAAATAGTGTGACTTGGTCCAGAAAGAAATTGCAAACAAAGAAAATAAATCGAAATTATTTTAATTCTGAAATCCATAAAGCAAACGAAAATGCTTATAGAAATTTAAATAATGTTTTTATATATTAGGAATTTATTTCTATGGAAAATATTTATTTAACTTATTAAACAAAATTTTATAATATAATTCCGTTTTTATTGAAGCACTTAAATTCAACTACAGTCGTACTGTATATGAAATACTTTGGTGGTTAAACTAGAATCGATTTCATTGTTAGCATATGAAAAATAATATGTAGTGATTTTTATAAGCCACACCGATTCACATAGCTGTTATAAATCATACTTAATTACTTGATGAATCAATCGGTAAATAACATTAAAGCAATTAAATTAACTAAAGCCATTAATAGAACGAGTCGAGTCAATGTAAGAAAACGTATCGCGTATTATATATGTGCTGTATTGGACTGATATTTTTAAAGTATAGTAAATGTGAAATTATTTATATTATTTATCACAGGTGATATCACATGATAAAAATAATCGTATAATTATAATTCAAATATAACAATCATTTCTTTGTTCACTTTGAATACATATAATATAAAAATATAAATTGACAGAATTTGTCATTAGCAGCCGATTGCAAGAAATAATTTATTGTAGTTAATTTGTATGTTAAAAATGGCGATACAAGAGATATTTTATATGAGTTTATTATTGTTAAGATTTTACGAGACACCATGTTTGTGTAAGCATAAAAGCATATGTATTTATTCACTACGTTAAAGTTATCATATAATTTTAAAATATTAAAGGTTTAACTACAAATAACATAAATGATATTGCAAATGATAAAGTAGAAAAACAATACCCAAATGGAACTGTTATTGGTAAATATAGTTATCAAGATAAGGAAGGAAATCCTATCCATGTAAAGTATTACGCCGACAAAGATGGCTACGGGTGAGGATAAATGGAATTATTCTTTTACGCTTTCAATATAAGGTTACAAGTTTAATATACAACTCAAAAACAGTGGGCTTATCACGAATTTTAGTCTGGCTTTCGAACCGAGTTCGCTTCAAGCGATTTGTATGGAAATTTGAGCAGCGCCACCGCGTGCGGATTTGGAACTACAATATTTTAGATACTTAATTATCTTAATTTTCGAACGTCTCGATCTTCCGTTCATTTGATAGATAGCTGGTGCTTAGTCGTTAGTAAAAATTCATGATCCCGATTGGTAACGGATCCCTTTTACTTGTGACAGCTCGATTCGAAAGCCAGATTAAATTCGTGATAAGCCCACAGGTTTTGGAGACAAATACAAATCTTCACCTATTACATGATTTACGAGTACATTAACTTTTTTTCGTAAAATTTAGACTGAAGTTCTTCTATTTTAGCGTCGAATTAAAAAGTGTTAAGATAGAAGGTCCGCAAAACATCATGGTGCCAGCACTACAGAACATGGAAGAAGACTATGTCATGCCAGAAGTAAACGTGACTGTAGGGAATGAATATTTACCAAACTACAAAAGGTATTCCAAGTTGTTCAAATATGTTTTTCATGGTAACAATAAATTTATCCCAAATACTGTCGCTGACTTTACTGAGGATAATAGTAAATATTATCCTAAAAATAAAATTGAAGTTCGTAGAAAAAACAAGGATAATTTTAGGCAGTTTTAATTAATATAAAAATAAAACATATTTAAACATATTAAAGTTTTTTTATTTTATTTTAAACATTTAAATACCTTACAAAAACAACACAAAGAAATATTAATTTCTTATAGTAACTTCAATTTTTAACATTTTATTATTGTTGAATAATTTATTAATAGCTGCAACACGGACTGCTAGACATTCGGCCTTTTCATACATGTTGTGGGCATTTCGACAATCTCTAATGTAGGTAGCTTCTCCACTGTAGCTGTGAGATACTCCCTTCTTATCTCCACTTATTGTTATCTGGATTAGGACAAACTAAACTTTATTATAATATTTTTTATACAAACGTGTGGTATATTAAAGATACCGTCTCCCCTTCAATAAGTCTAGGGGTCATATTACATATTGCACTTATAAGAGCTCATGTTGTAGAACGAGGAAAAGCGAAACTTAAATGTAATTTTATTATGTTTTTGCCATTTATGTAAGTATACAATTATTTAGTTATTAAAAAACAAAATCTATTTTGCGACTTACTCCATCTACCGTGATTTATTCGAAACTTACCAACATTTATTTTAATAATAAGTTACATCGATCCCCAGTAGATGGAGTTGCTCAACTTACCGTATACATCTTTTTCGTTTCTTGTAATTTACAAAACCATAACAAAATTGAATCATTATTGTCTGCTATTCTATTCATTGTATTTGAATTGTTTGATATTTCCTAAAAAAATATTGTTATTCATAATTTTATTGGGTTTATACATTTTGTAAGTGTATAAGCACGTATGACCGGGTGATCCAGTTGAATGCCTTAGGATGACCATAGTTAATTTCAGGATTACCAAAAAATCTAACAATGAGGTGGACTTTACTAATGATTACTTTTTAATTAACATTTAATTTTCGGCTCTAAACGTTTAATTGAATCACCCGGCATATAGTAGCATAGAATACGGCTTACATTATAAATTATAGTTTTAGGTGAATAATCCATTTTGGAGGGACAAAATTTTGCGGTCATCAACAACAATTGTGTGTTATATTTATTAGTACATTCTTTAAGTTCGTTATAAGAAGCACTTCTACTTAAGACTTCATTTGGATATATTGATCTGAAACAGATTTTAGTCAATCCCAGAATATGCCCCTTAAAATGCGTCTTCTAGCCTGGAGTTATAGACAGATAGAGCAATTTATGAGACCCTGATGCTATATTAGACCCAAATGACAAATCAAGCAAGATGTTCGACTGGAAACGGTTTATTAAAATCTATATAAAGTTAATTAAAAAAAATTATAATATAGTTAGTTTGTAATAGTAAGTGATGGGTCCCACGTGACAGGCATTGCTTAGTGTGGGATCATCGAAAATTATATTGTTATTTTACTTCAATAATAAATAAATAAATAATAGGTTTAAGTAACACTAAAACAAAATCTTCCATATGAAAGCCGATGTATGTTATTACGACAAACCAAGGTTAATAACAGAACTGCCTATCGTAATTAAGAATTAATACGTGAATAAACATAAGATATAATACATTGAACTTTAACTGGAAAGTTATATCGGATTGTATTGCTCATAAAAAAATATATAATATTTTTTACTTATTGTCATGTTGCATTACTAAAGCGATACATTTGCTGCTTTCACTTATTTTATGAGCGTCAATAACAATGCTCATGGCGTTGTTCGCATCTGGTGACAACAGAGGAACTTTATTGTGATCAAAATAGAAATGTAATAACACCGAGTCTATTGCTATGATCTTTGCACAATCTTGAACTGGACATGATACGGGCCTGAAAACATTATTAATTAGATCAACGCTGTAAAAACTAAATTAATATTAATTTATTGAATGTGATATTTGACAGGTTTTATTTTTTCATATTTATTATACCATGGCAAGATAAGAAAGGTGCTAGCATTTACCTTTGGATTTCCTTTGAATTTTTCGATGTTTTATTCTGGTTATATAGTTTTGGTTGAAGGGATGTAACGCTTAACATTTTATTGATATAGCTAATCCTGTTTGTAGTTGATTTGCTTTCACAATAATTATTACTTCGAAATCCAATTGTTGTGTTGAAACTAAGTTTGGATTCTTTTACCATCTGCAATTATTAAAACAATTTAAAAATATTAATAAAATATTAAATCGGTGCTTTACCATGTTCGAGAATGAATTTAATAAAAATTCTGCTAACTTTTCGTTATAATTTAAAGGGCGACTTTGTTTAAAATTCAAAAACTAGAACAGTTGCACAATATGTATCATCACTGAAATATTTGTAACAAACAAAAGATCAATTTCATTGTAATAAAATAGTCATCTACTTTATAATACAATGTGGTAACATAATGTTCAACAAATCCATTATTCAGTTCCAGTGCACGGTAATGATGCTCTTCACAGCTCGCTGCTGAGTTTTCCGGCACAACTTGCCTGTTAACATTGTGCCCATATCCATAAACAACACCTTAACTTTGATTGACCAATGATAGTTTAATGAACGAACTCCCGAGTTATTCTAGAACCGCATGTTTTGTTTGAAGAAACCAATATACAGTCTTGTCTTAGGTTATTCAAATAATTTAGATTTTTTGTGACTCACACCCCGTTTATTTATTATATAAACTAATATAACAATTATATCAAATAAAATAAAAAAGGAGAGCACTATAATATATTATATTGTATTATTTCTTATTATTATAAATATATATATCCTCATCGTGTCCTATCTCAGTCTGTGTGTTAAAAAAAGTTGAAGTAATCTCTATGAATTAAATTTGGATTTGCGATTGGACAAATACGTGCAAATCGTTTTAATATGTGAAAAAGACATGGTTTATGCATCCGGTGTAATTCTCAAATTGAGCAATTGAAACTAGATCGGTTCTCACGTGGATGGATTTAAAACGTTTTAAAAAATATACCTTCGCAGACATCTCCGTTTTGGCAATTCTAATTAAATTGTAAATGTAAATTTATCAAAAAATATATAGTGAATTTAAATATCACTTATTTATGACATTGACTGTTATTTTTCTTTTCATATTCTCGGCAAAAATTATTTAGACAATAAATTCTAATTTAAGTATAAAATTAGCCCATAATTATACAAATATAAATTATAACCCATTAAAAATATTTCTTTCTTTTTTATTATGATTTTTATAAATAAGCAATATTAACGTAATCCTATAAGTAATACATATTTTAAAAAAATTACATGTTTTAGTTCATTGATTGATGTTTCACCATCTGGAATATGTTGGCACGTTACGTTTATTGTATTGTATAACATTTACAATTATTACAGTTACAGAACTATGTCGCGTTCGCACAGCAACTCAGTCTGTGTTATAATGTTTTGCTTATGTACATCGATTTTCCACGTTGTAAAAATTATCGTACTTCATGTGAATTATGGACATTATTTTATTAGAAAACTTAAGTTAATCTTTTGTTTTTGTCTTTCTATAATCTTGGACTACGATCTTATGCGATAGTTCAAACACATCCAATGTATAGTTATATTTAGTATTTAAAAAAAATTACTAATGAATAAAATAACAAAGCACAAAAAAAAAACTGAAAAAGAACGATGAAAAGCCGTCTTAGGTCATGACAGACACCATTAAGTTTAAGGTTTAAGGAGTTGAAACACTCTTTTTTATATACACTTACTGTCATGAATATATATTAGATGCATTTGTGTATAATAATATCTGTAGGTACTCAATAATGTTTTGACTTAACAGGACTTATATGATTTTTCTAAGCATATTTACCTAGAATATTTCACTACTTTTAAATATTATCTCGAGTACGAGTAGGTATCAATAGGAAAATACATAATAGAGCAATAACTAAAACTATTGTAAAACTTGATATCCATTTTGCGGTTCTACCTGCTACTGATGCGTCGTATAAGTCATGTGGCTAAATTGACACACTCTTTCCGCTATTCTACGCATTTCCATTCATTAACATTTACAACAATAAATAGACGCAACTAGAGTTAGCTTTGATTAATTATAATACATAAATAGGAAAAGGCACAATTTAATAAGCCCTATCAGGAAATTATTAACATTTAGTTATCTAACTAAATAACCTATATTTACTTAAGCTTAGATTTGTACCTTTATTACTGCAAATGACAATTCCTATAATTTTAAACGTTAGGGTGTTAAATTTTAAACTCTACATTACGCAAAATGAAGGCGCATAATCATAATAAAAATAAGTAAGGTAAATAAATTTGTTAGGTGTACCATCTTTTGCCATCATAATATATTTGTTACAGTTTGCCTTGTTACAGTCATTTGTTTTTCTTCCAGTTTTGGTATTACGACTTAAATTTAAATTGCATTCTTTATTGCTTGAATGCACTTTGGAAGGAAAATGAGGTGGTATGGCCCTTCGCATCTTCAAAGTCGAAGATCAAGGACAAGTAATTCAATCCTTCATTAATTATTATATGGCGACCTTAATCCGCAAATCTTGATTTTAAAAGTGATTTAAGTTATTTCTTAGGATATATTTTAAGAAAACTAGAATATTAATGATTAAATTTATCATTAGACTTCTTTAAAATATTCCTTCATGACTTGACGTTTCAAAGCAATACTTTGGGTAAAAAAACTTTAGCTTATCACCTGATTTAAATGAGCATTTAATTACCGGCCCTAAGTATAAATTATCATTATTGTGTTATTATTTTCTTCGTAATTGTTATCTATTTTGTTTTATATAAGCTAGCGTGCATATTGTTATTCAATGCTCTATCTATAGATAACGGTTGAATGCATTTCTTCGATGAAATGTAATTATATAGGACCACACATTAACTAATTTAATTACTTGTTTTTAGCACTTATTAAAACTATTATATTTACCAAAATCTAGAGCAATTAGTTGCTAAGGACAATATTAAATAGTATTAATCGCATTTCAGGATCAACTTGGAAATGACTGAATATAATGAAAGTTCTGTATCCGAATTTGCTTTAAAAAAAACCTTTTTTTTAAATTTCTCGCTTCGTTTTCATGTCTATTGAAAATATATTCAGATAGCTATAATCCCACAGGGACGGACTGAAAAGCACCATGGACCCTCGTTTTTCATAAATTACAAGCTTAATAAATCAAAATATTAAAAGATAATACTGCGAATTGAAGTCGTTTGCAATGAGCTTATTGCGTCTCATTCGCCCGCCGCCACTGATCCGCCACCACTGACTGTCTTCATATAAATGCTCAGTGGAAATTTCTCCTGGTACATTCAACATAGTATACTATCATAGTGCACAATAAAGTAACTGTGGTGATAGAAAAGAGTTAAAATAAAGAAAAATGGCCTTTAAGGTGAGATTTATTGAATTTTATGCTTAAAAACAAATTATTTATTTACTGAAAACCGAAAAAAAAACTTTAAATATGAAATGTGATAAATTATTAAAATTTTATTTCAAACTACGAAAATAAAACTCCTTTTAAATTTATTATTTCGTAAATTAACAATTTTTTAAAATTCAAATTTTATCGTAATTTATTTTATTATTTTATATATATATGCGCAAAATTTAAATAAACGATAACTATATATTTTTATAAACTATATTTTATTAGAATTATGTGTAAATGAATATTTTTTATTATTATTTAGTTTTAACCGAAAAAAGGGGGATATTATAAAATAGCGGAATACAAAATTCCCGCATGCGTCTGATGATACGCTCTAGTTTGCAGCAATCCACATGTTATTTTTTTGACAAAAAGAAAAAACAATAACATTAAACAATAAAAAATTAAGCAAAAAATTGGAGTACAATACGCATTGTTAAGATCGAGTGAAAACAAAAGTTACGTATTATGTTATAACTGTGTGTATGAATCAATGTTTTGTATCATACCGTTAAATAAGAGAAAAAAACACACAGAAAGTATGTGAGAAGAAAATTGTATGAAAAGTCATTGTTTTGCGGTTATTTAATTACATTATTCAATTATCATAAGTTAAGTTCATTTTAATTAGCTAACTTACATCACAAATTACTCTTCATTACGTTTTTATAATAATTAAACTTGGTTTTATAGAGTACAATACGTTTATAAATATGTGTTTGAGCCTTCTATTTATAGACGTAGACATTGTATTTAAAAGTATAACTCCTTTTAATTAAGACAAAGCAAAAATAAATATATCTCAGAATCAATCAAATTTTATTAATGAAAAATTAAACTAAATTTTTTGTATTATTTCTAAGCATAAAGATTATACTTATTTAACAATTCTATATTTTTGTGTGCTATTCTAAGTACCATAATAAAATTGTTATACGATAATAATTTTCAGGTGTTAGTAATCCTAGCTTTGGCAGTATGCGTTAATGCCCGCATCTTCACGTTCGTCCGGCCTTCAGAGCTTCACGCAGCACCAGCGCAACGACTTGCTCATCACGCTCAACCAAGGCTTGGATTCGAACATCATATTTCCGAAGACGAACACGTCGATTATTATGTAAGTATTGGTTTACTTATAACTAAGTTCCTATGTATGTATGTGAATTCTATCTATAATATCAAATCGGTGCAAAAGTAGCCTCACATTAGAATCAAGGTTATAAAAATTCAATTGAAATATTTGAATTAAAATCGGAACGTATTATTATGTTTCCGTTTCTTTAAATATAGTTTAGGTACTAAAAGATAAATATCAAAGTAATATTAAATTTGAGGGTAAATTTAAAAAAAAACAGTCATATGAGTTGGTCCGGTTGAATGCATGGTCAAGTTTACGCTCCGATTGCACTTTCTTTACGAACTTTCATTATGTAGTAAACTAAACCCAATACACTATTAAAACTATTTTATAATCTTATAAAACGATTATACAATTAACAAATAAATATAGAGATTTCTCGCAAAAAATGAAAGTGCGTGAGTTTGCAACTTGATGTGAATATTGTCGCGTATCTTATGTTAAACGAAGGAGTGACGCATTAAAATTAAATAAACTGCTTGTGTTAGTCGCATACAACAGCTGAGTTTTCAATAAGGCAAACTTTCGCACGTAGAAGAGTACACAAAACTAGCTTTGTTTATGTTCTTTTCTATATTAACTGATTTTAGCATTGTAATATAGACAAACAAAAGAATTTGAATAAATTCTAAAATATTTTAGCATATTTACAGTAAGCGCCGGATATGTAAGGATCAATATTTTGAACACATTATTTACTAGAAAGCTAAATTTTAAATAATAATACGTAAAAGTTTTAAAATTAATTAACATATCTTTTTACGAATTCAACTTGTGATCATTGTATCTAATAATTATTATTCAATTTTAATAGCTTTTCTACGCGACTGTACTTGGCAACTCTTAAAATTAACATAATAAAGTGCGCGTGGATAAATTTGATTTATAGACGTCCGCGTGTACGTTATTGTTTTGTTTTTTGTTAGCTTTTAGTTAGACAACTCTTAAATTGTAACAATTTACGTTATTATCTAATAAATTAGTCTGTAATGATTTTATTAATTTTGGGAGAGATTATGTATTTTTTAGAACTCGTTTAAAATTCTAGCTAATAGTTCGTGGGTTTGTAAGAATACAAAATGTCGAGTGTGAGGTTTAAGATTGATTTTTTAAACTGAGACCCTATTCAATGCTTATGTAGTCATGTTTTCCATTTATTTGTAGGAGAAAGAATCCGGAACGATTTTTAATCAAAACAGTTTTGCATAAAATGGTTCCTAATTTATCAAAAAATTGTTTTATATTCCAATTTAAAAATGAACAGGACAAACATAAACAACATTGATGATTAATATAAACAGGAATTAATGAGTCGTTTAAATAGGAAGACAGCTTCCTGGAGTAAATTCCGTTGTGCATGCGCATTACGGTGTAATGTTCATATGTAATAAGAGAGACTGGACTTGCGCAACGTGTGGTTCGGATAAATGATTTCACTGCGTGGCTAAACATTTCCTTTTAAATATATTAAATCGTTTTATTTAAGTCTATCACGTTCGATGTTGAAATGGATTTTGAAAATTGATTGTTTAATTTACCTACTTATAATAGTGTCATATGTAAATGTAGTATGCATTATCAGAAACGTTAATACGTGAATAATGTGACTAACTTCTTGAACACTCTCTAGTGCCATCCTAGCGCGTATTGTGTCGGTTTGGATTCATAGCATTAGATATAATCAATTCATTAGTAGGTGAGATGATAGGTATTTTTTATTTAGCGATTATACTAAATATTAAAACGATTCTACCAGGCTATGGTTTTGGTAATACTAATTACATCGTTTTAATCAAGTGAAAGTATATAGAATATAGATAGAATAATTATAATAAAGTCGATTTGTTAATATTTGATTCACTTGTTACAGGCCTATCCGAAATACGTATTCAAGTATGGAGTGAACGACTTTCATACAGGTGACATCAAAACTCATCATGAGAGTCGCGATGGAGATGTAGTCAAAGGTAATCATTTATGACAGTATGAACTTTATTTTAATTTACAGTGATTTCACAATATTACTTCTTTTAGTTTATTCCTCGTTTATTAAATTTGTCATGTTATATGTTATTGAGTCACGTTCTTTCTCTTGTAGATTGATATCAAAAGAGTAAATTGTATTCTATTACTTCTATGAGTTTTTACAAGTATACCTATGTCGATGAGCTCCAATGAGTATTTCACCCTGTGCTCTGTTATTATTTTCCAGGCCAATACACCGTAGTCGAGCCTGACGGTTCCATTCGTACTGTGGACTACACTGCCGATAAACACAATGGCTTCAATGCAGTCGTTCATAAAACTGCACCTCTTACTCCACATGAAGCTGTACATCTGTAAACATTTTGGATAGAACTATAAATAAATTTAATAGGATCTTTGTGTTGGGGTTGTTTTGGATCGAATTGCGATTGAGTGAAATCCAGAATATCGCTTTTTCATCTTGCAATGATTGGATTGGGCTAACGAAAATTGAAATAGAACGTGGAGCACGTGGCGGAATCCTGAGTTTTTTATTCTGATTAAATTTATTTATTACAAATTATTGCTAAAGTACCTGATTTGTTTTAAAATACTCTTAGTGTAGGTTTAGGCTTTTGCTTTTTTGTTCTACTGCATTTAATTTTGTTTTATTTATATTTTCATTTGATTAAATGTAGTTAGTTTATTAATAAATCGATTCGTTTTCTATTCATTTGTTTTCTTTATATTAAGAGCCAAGGCTTAGTACTTGTAGATGTGAACAGACTAATCACAACTGAGAGCTATATGTCTAAGGCATAATTAAGGCATTAATTAAAATAATAGTAGGCAGACTAATGATGGTCATTAATTAGCCCTGAGATGGGTCCCGGCAGAACGAGAGGAGTGCGCTCTGTCAACCATAGCGGAAGCAAGTCCTACCTGCAGACATTTCTCTGTGGTAATAGATGTATTCGCTTATTAGCTAATAACAGGCGGAGCGTGGTCACAAGCCAAGGCACTATAAATAACTCGTACTATTAATATATAGTTATATATAACGCAATATCTTACAAAGGCAGGTAACAAGGTTACACAAAAACATAATATTGTTTGTAAAATAACATAACATATCATTAAACAAAATAATTACACCCATAACATATAACACACCGAACATAGCTGCTTAAGAAAATTCATACAAAGGCCAGTTTTTCAACCTTCACAGAACCCCGTAGAAACTGATTTACTTGATTATGATCTTAATATTGCTTACATTGTTATTGTTTCATGTTCCGTTCATACAAATTTTATACGTCCTTCTTTAAGACAAAAGAGTTTATTTGCATACGAATTATATACGAAAAAGTGACATAAACTGTAATGGAAAAAGAGCGTATCTTTATTATTACATTTCCGTGTGATAACAGAGTTACACATGCATTGTAAAAACAGTTCGCCTAGTAACGTGCTTCAGCCTATATATACCTACCTATTACAACGTCCAGAGGCAGTTAGCAACATCCAAGTCTGTTAACTTGTCAGGAAGTGACAAAGACTGATATTATAACCTAACCTACCACAACACCAGTTTTCGAATTGAATTTTTAAGGGATTTAGCTGCATTTGTTTGTAAGATAAATATTCAATGCTATGCCCCACTAAATGACTAGGTGACGGAGTGGTTAACTCATTTTTCGACTATATTGCGTTGTTTTTACTTCTGTAGGCCTCATACGTGCTCTGTACAATGAAATAGTTTCAATCGTGTTGGCAAAATTGTATTAAATTATTTAGATTGAAAGTTTTTGCTATTGTAAGAATAATTTACATATAACTTGATAACATTTTATTTATAAGCTATCTAATATTTAAAAAATCTAGGAATAATTATCGCGTTTATTTTGATTAGTTTTACGTGACATCTCTATAACTTGTAGTCATTGTTAAATATGAATAACTCCAGACTACACTTATATTGTAATGCCTATATGAGTCGTTGTTTCATGGGATTTCGTTGGCATAAAGTCATATAATAAACTGCCCGATGATATTAGTAGCCTCCCTCTTTATCAGTTCAAGAAAATCATAAAAAGCAAACTTATTCAAAAATCATATTACACGTTAGATGAATATCTTACTGATAAAAAAGCTTGGACATAATCTATGTCATTTTATGTTTACCCTTAGGTATACAATAGGATGACAATGCCCCTATACAGCAGCTATTCTTCTACATCATAGTAGATTTATTATATGTTATTATGACATTAGTATGTAAGTGGACAATGCCAGTATACAGCAGCTAAATCAAATTAATAATTATTAAATTAATAAATTTATTTCATTTATATTTATATTTGTATTTGTATTGACGAGTAAAAGCACTCTATTGGAGCCCGTTTACTAAAGTAAATAAATAAAAAAAAAGAAAATACTCAACAGTGGATAGTCTAACCTAGTCTAGCTATTGTCGACTATATAAAAGGCCTATAACATTAAGGATTTCTTCTTGTATAAGGATATTATGCAGATGATGCCTTCTAGTGATTAAGTTTACAGTGGGCGAACTATTTAAATACAAAGTAGGCAGAGGCGACCATGTCCTACCTATGCACAGCTTTTCATTACAAACGCCCATTGTATGTCAATATATTCAACGTCTAACCACATGATTGGTTTGAACTATTCGCTTTACTTCGAATTATATAAATAAACCAAATCTAATCATATTAATTAACTCTAATATAAGTCCTATTTTTACGGTCTCTGTGGAGCGATGTAGACGCCAGTCATTTGTTACGATCAAAGCAATTTTTACTTATAGTGTTTGTTTTGGTCTGGGCGTTTGTTATAATACGTAACAGGTTATAGTAATTTGGGACATAGTATTTTTTTCATAAACATATATCATTCACAAATCTATATTTTATATTTAAAACCGTCTCTCAAACAATCATTCTCATAGGTGTTAATTATATATTTATCTGTTGGTGAAATCTGCAGAATAGTTTCTGAGATTAACGCGTATGAACGAATAGATAAATAGGATAGGTAATTTAGCTTTATACTATGCAGAGATTTTATTATTATTTATTTCATAAGGAGATGATGTTTTCTTAATTTTTTATTTAATATTTTCAATCTTCTTTTCTGATATATATACGGCACACAAAACATTTTTTAATCAACTGTGGTACTGATTTATACGTTATAGAATTTTATTTATATGGTGATAAGAATAAATAATTATTTTTAATAATAATAAGAGTAATCTAAACAGCATATCGATCTCCTCGAGCTAGCATAGTGGTGGCGACTGTTGTACGTATTTGCATGTGGTAACAGTTATCTTCATTTAAGGACTGCACTCTAGGTAAACATAAGGCGGAATATGATCGTGTGCCATACCTACTAATGTAAAAGTATCCTAGTATAGTAAAAAAATCAATGTGCATATAAATTAGTTGTATTATTACAAAATAACTACATTTCCTATATTAAAGCATCTTCACTTTTTAACAGTTAGTTATTTATGTTACATGTGTGAGGAAGAACATTAATCTTGTTACAAAAACGCATATTTATAACATTTTCCGAGTCCGTAAAACAAAACCTGAGACGTTTGCTAGAATACATTATGAAGTAGATCGTATCAATATTGTAAAGGTGAAAGTTTGTATTGTAATAAGTTTTTTTTACGTTCTATAAGCTTAATAAATAATGTTTATTTTCTTAAAATAATTAAAGAGTCAGTCAAAAGCAGAACGCAACCAATAGTAACGGTGTATCACAAATTACATATTTCCCAAATATGAGATGTGTGTCAGCGCCATCTATGAGCAAGTGATAGAGTCGCTATATACAAATCCCTACTAATATTATAAATGTGAATGTGAGTTTGTTTGTTACGTTTTCATGCAACAACTACTTAACCGATCATCATGAAATTTTGCACACATACTTTTGGAGGTATTAGAAGTGACATAGGATACTTTTTATTTAAAAAAAATATTTTTTATTATAGTTTCCAACTATAGTTTCAGCTGTTTGGAATCATATTGATTCATTTCTATTGAAATGATATCTGATACTTATTTAATGACTGAAATGCGAGCGAAGCCGCGAGTAAAAGCTAGTATCTTATAATTTAGTTAATATAGAAATGCATAGAGTACTAAAATAAGCAGGAATGAGAGTAACTATTTGTAATTTTTCTTATCTAAACAATTAAATGCCAGCCTTCATGGTAATTTAGTAAAAACTAAGTAAAATGGGAAGTGTTCCACCGCACAAAGTTTATTTGATTAAGCCATTGTCTCGGATACGTCCTCAGGATGCTGCATCCTTTACTAACATTTTATCTTTAATACATAAAGGTTAAACTTTAATGCATTTCTTTTCACATATGACTATTTTTATATTCTGTAAAAAAAAAACTAATTTATTTCTAAAGATTTTTAATGTTTTGACCTATTAATGCAGGCGATTAGAGTGGCATGCCAAAATTGCATAATTTTTAATTACTGTTTTAAATTTTATTGTAGGTACCTACTATTTTTAATCACATTCATTCAATTAAATTCATTTTTGTCTCCTGTAATATTTTAAATATGATAGACTTTATTAATTTTTAATTTGACATTTTAAAAACAAAACAACAAATGTGCTTCATTTATATTTTTACAACACAGGAAATCATCAGCGACTGTCACATATGTTCAACAATGGTGATGCCGACATTAGTTCTCAAGCAAATCAGGGCTTGCTATAATATTTTATGTGTAACGAGTAAAAATTAGTAACCTTATGAAACGTCGCGTTAGCTGATTCTTGAAAGTTTTACGAAATATATGTTTTAAAATTAAAATATGTATCTGTATCTATATGTATGTATCTATAAAATATGTTTTATTCATTGATGTTATATGTCATTAATTAAAAAATATATTCAAATGTAATAAAGTATTTGAATTGATTATTTTATTTTTAAAACACAAATATATTTTGGAACTTGATTATGATTATAAAAACATGATAATTAAGTTTTTAGCATTTAAAAAAATCTAGGACAAGAATAGGTCTTAACTTCAAAGATACTACAAAAGATTAATGAGCAGATATTATTTAAGTTGAAGCGAGAAAGGAAATAGGTATAGGAAGATTAGGTATATGGTTACATTTTTGTTTTAAAATAGATTTTTATGACAGTAGAATATTTCTAAAAGGATGACAAAAATAAATTTAAAAAAAGAAACATAATTTTACTACAACACCCATTCAAATTATAAAACATTTCGCAAAGGTCTAATTTACGAAGTATTGTAGCGTGCGAAATTTTTCTCAATTATGTTCTTAATGTGCCTCTGCACCCGAGTTTTCAATGAAAGGAACTTTAATTAATAATCAAGAACTAAAATAAAATCATTTGTTTTGGTTTTACAAATAATTGATAATGGAAATTGATTCATTTATTTTATTATAATAATTTTCTGTAAATATTCAGCTTCATTTTTTCATCAATAAAGTATCTAGTTCTTTAATTATAGTTGAACTCTTTAATTATGTAATCTAAAAATGTTTCAATCACCACATCCCTCTCTATATAACAATTTCTGAATAAATTCGCCACTGCACTAAGGCACGGTGCTCCAAGGCTGTCGCTCACCAACAAATAAGGCCACATATAAATGCCTGTGAACCCTCTATTGTGCCTATTCAGGGATCTGCCACTTCGCGTTAAAGGCGTGTTTTCTTAGAATTTTCCGTAGTGTTTTAGTGTTTAAAATGTTGCGCTATAAGTGTTTAATATTAGTTTTATTTGGTGTTACTCAAGCTGTACCTAAATACGCTCTCATACCAACGGGATATGGTCCTGGATACGCTAAGGAATATTATGTAAGTGTGGATATATGTTTGTGTTAAATAATACATGTTAATTGAAATTAACGTATTACTTTCTATTTTATTGATACTAAATAGTTACTGAAAACACGCAAATTATTTCATTCATATATTACATCCTTAAAATTTATGATCCTCACAGTACTGTAGTATGACAGATATGTACAGTTTTTTTTCTTCAATTTTTAAGAATATTTTTATTTTCAATAACGAAAGTACTATTTAAATTATAAATTACAGAATCGTCCCAGATACGCATTTAATTATGGCGTAGCAGATCACAGTACAGGTGATGTGAAATCACAGCATGAAACCAGAGACGGAGATGTTGTCAAAGGTAGCAAAAAGAAAATTAGCAATACATTTAATTATTTTATTATAATCCACAGAAATCCACAAAATAATATAGTAAGTAATAAATATCTCACATTACTTTCATGTTATGACCTTTGTGATCAAAGGGTAACAAATCGTGAAAAATAATGAATTTTTGTTTCATCAACTTTTCAGTATCCTGAAAACTGGATTATAGAATATATTTCGCAGTAATTTTTGTACAATAGTAACAAAATTAAAATAATTGGATACTAAATAACTAGTACTATTAATTAAAAACAAAACAATACGCTAGAGTTGTTGAAAGAAAAACAATGTTTAGCTCAAAGAACAAAGGTTGTACGTGTAATAAACAAAGTTTTAATGTAGTCACAATAGACATAAATTGCCCTTAACTAGATTATCACTGCATAAATCTAAACACATTTCCATAGAAAACCGTTTGTACATTTAAATACTAACCTTATAGTACTTACGTATGTGTAAAAATAGCTTTGAAGTTGTGGGAATTTGTACATGGCTTCTCATAACCCTGGCAACATTAATTGTTTTATTTTTAATTTTATGTTTAGAATCCCATGTAGTTGTTACTTCGATTTGTATGTTAGCGTCGATTAGCAGTTTTTAATGTTTGTTTTTGAAGATTATATCAATTCATTTATTGAAATTATTATCAAAGCGTATATTTTTTTTCTCATTAACACTGATGGTAAAATGTATAAATATTACCCAGTATAGGCCTAATAAACTATATAGGCATAATAGATTAAAATTTTATTTTAGGCAAAGGATATGTATTTATCGTGATGAATTGCGTTTTTATATTCCTGTTCTTGTTCACCTCTATGCAAGCGTTTAAAATGATAACGAAACGTGCTAAACCTAATAGTGAATCACTTTTATTGTTACATTTAAGCGTAATCCATGACACGAAACCTCCTCATGTTAGTTATTCCCATATTAGCTAACACCAATTAACTATTAAACAGTTTGCAAACAATTTCTTAGTAATTTCGACGTATTATTTTTGCATCTTTGAACATACGCTAATAATAGTTAACGAGATTGTGAAATTGGTTCACCGAGTTCATCTGACCTTCCTTTATGAAAAATTTAGCTTTTCAAATATATTCATTGTGATTTCAATTCGAAATTTTCATTATTACAACGCGTTTCTTATCCACAGTTACATTACATTTATTTATTATACATTAATTAATAAAAAATCTTCTGTTTACAGGTCAATACTCATTAGTAGAACCGGATGGTTCAGTAAGAACGGTTGATTACACAGCAGACTCTGTGCACGGATTCAACGCCGTTGTCTCCAAAACTGGCCCATCGGTGCATACGCCACCGGTATTGAAGAACCCTGTCCATGTACAAACCCCTATCATCCATTCCCCGCCTCCAATCCATGCACGTCCCCCAATTATTCATCAAAAACCGCTTCAAATAGAGGTCCCCCAAGTTCAACTCAAACCAATAATTCAATATATAACAAAACCAATTCCCGTTCCGGTAGAAATTCCGCAGTACACCAGAAACTTGTATGCTAAAGAGATATATGAAGCTCCTACGCCTTTCCGTAAGTTATTGTTGTATTTAAATTATGTGAGTCAGGTTGTGAAGGTTTGGTGTCGATGACCTTTGTGTGGTTCTTTTAATTAGGATTCTAACATTGTTACTGATCTGTAAGAACAACAATTTTATACGAATCCATAATGACTCATTTCCACTGGTCATTAAATCGGGCGAGTCTTTTTTTTTGGCTCAGTTTCCCGCAGTGCAGCGACGAATACAAATAAACCTTAAATAAGGGGCAATATACTATACAGTTCAAATATTTTGCAAATTTTAGATTTCAACAAATTGGCTAAAAATCTGAAGATTGTAATTTAATGTCATTAGTGTCATTTAGACAAATGACAAAACCTCCTATTGTATTCTATTGTTTTGTTTTCACTTTTGCATTTGTTCGCAGTGTATCCCAAGGTTGCTGTACCACAATTTGAAGATTACGAAGGATACGACTTTGATGAACCTTTTCAGCATAGCAGCTACTATTGATTCATTTTAAGATTTGGGATGAATTTATAAAGACCAATAGTTATTTGTTTTAAAAATATATTCCACAGTATTGTAAGGAGGTTTATTTTGCCATAAACAAATATATTAGATTATATTGCGATTGTTTTAATATGTACTTTTAAAAAACCTGTTAAACATTTTATTCTGTGCCAACTTCTAATAAACAAACAATTATATAAATTAATTGTAAAAATGTCACAAATTTTAAATAAAGACTTCTGATTATTTAATTTTTAAATTAAAGTTATATTTTAAATTATTGTATAAATTTTTAAATATTAATTTGTATTTTCATTTTCTTAAATCCAGATTAGTGGTCCCTTTAATCCTGTAGGGAAACGTATTAAACTACAAACATTAGGCTTTAATAATAAATTATTAATAAAAGGTAGTAATTAATTAACAAATCTAATCAGATGATATTAAAAAAATAAACAAATTGCTGATTGATTGGTTGCTGTTTTAATAATTGTTGTTTGCTTAAATAATATGTGGGTATTTATTATTTAAAAAAGTAAATTATTGTCATAAAGTTAATTGTAATTATACCTTTAGTAATGATGCACTTCCATGTTGATTAGTTTCGACTTTTTGTGGCTTACTATTACGTTCATTCTATATTATTGTAATCTGATTCCATGTCAATTTTAATAAAGTGTTGTAATTTAATAAAATACTTCATGAGCATTTTTATCGCAATATTTGATCACTAAACAATGCCTTAATTTTAAACTAAATCAGTTCATGTCAAATAAATCAGTATGGTAAGATAAGAATTAAGGCGTTTCTAAATGCAAACAGTGCCTGTTTTTTAAGTAACACTAATTTGCAACTAACCATTTTATAGATGGATATTTTATAAATTCAGGCGTTTATTATTTTCCATTATTTTTCGGCTTATATTGCATTATATAAAATGTATAGGGTAATTAACAAAATAATATAATAGCTTTTTAGAACTATCAACAGCATAAAAAAAGATGAATTTGAAACACATACGGAATGATAATAATAAATTGCCCGCCCCCTGTTATATACTATGAACTATATTTTGAGCTCATATATGTGTATATTATTAATTCAATTTAAAAAAAAAAATTTTTTTTAAATGGCAACATTCCTTATATTTTTTAATAATTAAATCACGTCGTTCGTCTTTGGAACGCAAAACGAATTTCATTTATTTTATTCAATTTACCGCCGAAAAAAAAAAACAAAAGATTCCCGCGGATTTGTGTTGTGTTTTAAATATATCTATTTTACAATATTAATGTCAATTAGTATTCCTTCAGAGTACACGGAAATCAATGAAACATATATTAAATAGACATAAAACTAATTAAGAATTATATCAACGTATTAATTCTATGAGTTCAATTTAACTTCCTAGTTTATTTATATTATAGTATATCTTATTTAAAATGAAATAATTTTGATAGCGTTATATAACGATATTATATTCTATGGAGCTATAAGTATGTTTGGAGGTAATTGAAGCCACCTATTTATACGAATTGGAATATAGTAACTATAGGTAGAGGTTAGTCGAAATGACCGGTTTGGTAGAAATAGATATATAGAACTGTGGGTAGTTTTAGGTAATTTCCCTACTTACTACGATCTAATAATCTAACTACTACTAAACTACTATATTACAATTCCTATTAATAGGTGGCTCCAATTGCCTCAAAACATAATTATAGCTCCAACAGGCAGGTAGTTTAAAAAATGGCAATCAGTCTTCGGTGTTACGTATTGATTATACAACTTCAACGGTGGTGAGGTGACCTGCTGGGATTTTATGCAATCATTAAGAGCGACAATTCTGTGATTTAGTTCAAACCGCATAATTCCTAATGGAATAATTCTTTTTTTATATATAGTAGCCTGGTATGTAACAGACAGAGCATACTTTTTTGTTATATTCTTTGAAGCTGTGGGCTTATCACGAATTTAGTCTGGCTTTCGAATCGCACTGTCACAAGTAAAACGGATCCGTTAGCAATCGGGATAATGAATTTTTACTAACGACTAACAAGCACCAGCAATCTATCAAATGAACGAAAGATCGAGACGTTCGAAAATTAACAAAAAGTATCTAAAATATTGTAGTTCCATATCCGCACGCGGTGGCGCTGCTTAAATTTCCATACAAATCGCTTGAAGCGGACTCGGTTCGAAAGCCAGACTAAAATTCGTGATAAGCCCACTGATCCTGAACCGTGAGTAGGTTATGTCACAGGTTGGTTGATTCAATGAAATTATAGATAAAAGATAACTCGGTTTCAGAAATATGTCTTGTTTTTCTTTACACGAGATGTCTATACTTGTGATAATCGTGAATATCCACACTCCAGCTTAACATTAGGTGGAGTGTAATCATACATATGTCAGATTATATTAAACAGCAAAAAGTGGTGTTCTTATAGCTAAGGTAGAGATTGTATATGTAAATTGATATGACGAGAGACGAGACAATTTGACAAGTTTCTTGTAGTCTTTCTCTTGTGGAGAAAGTGGAGTAGTAGTTTCCCTAGTGCCTATGCTAATAAATTATTTTCATTTATCTAATCTTCACCATATGACCTATGTCCGATCTGTCAGATGATTTGCAGAATTATATTTAAATAAGTTATTGGGTATTCGTATGATGAAATGATAAATATGGTTCTATTCATTGGAACAATGGGAAGGACGATCGAAATGACAGTTGGTCTTTCCTGTAAACTCGTGTGAATGCACCGTGTTGCAATGCAGCCGGCACGGTCGCCTCCCCGCTACAAATAACAGAAATTTTGGCGCCCGCGCACATTCTGATAGTGACTGTCATTGATTACGAAGGCTTTTGATTTGATTCGATAAAAAATTTGTGCGAAAATGGCTTCGATGTCCGGTTTATTTATTTTAATGGCCGTTTGTTTTGTACACGCAAAAGTTGTGCGTAAGTATATATTTTTAAATTGACTATTTTTATTCAAATACTCAAATTATTTTCAAATTTGAGGTCTGTTTATTTTTCTTCCCTTTCTTTTACTATTTAAATGAAAAAGACAAAACAAAAAATATAAGTAGTATTTCAGTGGTTAATTTTTTTTAAGCTTAACATTATACTTGTATTGAAAACCTGAAAATGCTTATCTTTCATGAGTGTAAACTATAGTGTAATGTCTTAGGTTACTTGCGAACATTTGTTAACTCATTTAAAACACTTTATGCGGCTTACTTATCTGTAAAGTAATAAAATAAAGTGTTTTAAATTAGTACTTAACATGTGTAAATTATGTTTAGATTTTGTTCGCAATATTTGGTTTACTTGTAACAGAAATATAAACGAGGATTTGTAATATAAACACTAACTTGATATGAGTATTATAAACATTTAAAGGCAAACAATCTCAAGGACCTGTCACAGAATGGAAATCCGGTGATTAGAGAATAATTTGAATGACACAATTTTGAATACGAGTATTTACGTTAATCAAAATATCCGCTGCCTTCTTCGAAAATTATTTACTTCCTGTGACGATCGTCTGTTATTTATTATTTTTACGAATGAACTGTGACTTTTTGTAGCTGTGATTTTTTATGTCACTTCATTTATTTATTGGAATGCCAACATTGTTGGTGTGCTAGCTTTAGTTATATAAAATTTTTAAAGAAGCTTGATTTAAAGCTATGTAATACTTATCCCTTCTAACATTGTATTGTACAGGCTATGATTGGTGAGTTTCTTGTGATTTCCTCTCGTCACAGATGATACTCCTTCCGAAATCTCGTGAATTCTTTTTGATTTTGAATTTACTTGTAACGTCTGAAATACATTAACTGGTTTAAAACTCCACATAGTTTGTATTGAAACGATTTATTTATTATAGAAATATATGATTTCAATTTGATAAATTACTATGAATTGTTGAGTTGACTTTTATGTCAGTTTCGGTGCGTACATTCAATCTCAGACTGACAAAAAACTTTTTTCACCATCACGTAATCGCAGTGACTGCACTTTCGACTCGATAGATAATATTAAAAAGGGCATATTTAACTTAAGATTAATGTGATATGTCTTTTAAAAGCGTAATCAATATGTAAAGGAAATGCAATAAGCACAAGGCTGCGTCACATATTCCGCTCACCGTAATGATATGTCGATATAAGATTTTAAACAGCTTCAATTAGGGTTTAATTCTATTTGAATGTTAAGTCCATTCTAACTTATTATTAAACTATTTGACTAGTGTATAACAAATTCAAGGACTTCTAGTCCTTTTCTATATGTCAATTCTCAAAGATTACGTTTCTAATGAATTTGAAGTTATATCCAAGTTCATTTGTTTTATTTTATTTGTTTAATACTAGGGAGCAATTTTGTCAATTGGGTTATTTTTTTTTATAAAGAATATTTTGCCGTATTTTATGAGAATATTTTACAATAATTTATATTTACAACAAACATAATATTAATAAATAAATGAATATAGTAAAAATTGTGGTCATATAATATTTTTAAATTATTATTTCAGCGGATTATTTTCCACAATGTAAAAGAAGTGATCCACAAATTGAAAAATGTGTACTTGATGCAGTTGACAGCTTAAGAGGTCATCTTAAAGGTGGCATTAGGGAATTAAATGTGCCAAGTTTGGAACCTTTTAATGTGCCCACTTTGAAGTTGGACAAGACACAGCCTAATTTAAGGCTTAAGGCTGTTATTAAGAACATGGTGGCTTTCGGTGGAAGTGATTTCAAGATTGAGAAATTAAAGTGAGATTTATTTTTATTTTATTAACTAAAAAGTAAGCCGAACATATAAAAGTTGCTTAATAACATATTATTAGTAAGTGGACAATGCCAGTAAACGGCAGCTAAATCAAATTGATAATTATTAAATTAATAATAAATACATTTGTATTTATTTTGAGGAGTAAAAGCGCTCTATTGGAACCCAAGTACTAAAAGTAAATAAATAAATAAAATATAATGTATGCATAACATAGTTTTGGTCCTTTGCTTAAAAGTTGAAGAAGGACGAAGAAAAAAATCAATCGCATCTTATTGACTGTAGTGTATATAAACTATGTCGTATTGTCATGCAAATAATATTAAAATGCTTATCTAACATTGTTTATGGCTTGAGATTTGCGCGCTTACTCTAGCGTATCTTCGGAAGTAAGCTTGTGTAACATTTATGTAATATTCAGGTTAAACTTAAATAACAAATATGCAGCGGAACTGAAGATTACTATTCCCACGTTGCGTGTGATAGCCGACTATGATGTTCGCGGTTCGAGACTTCTCGTTTTGGATATTGATGGAAATATATAATTTTTTATTTTAATTAATATGTTTTGAGATACTGCAAATAATATTGTGGATTAAAATATATAATTATCACAATGCATTGTGGCAATAAAAAAACAAGAAGAAACAAGAAAGATGACACTGACAGACTAAACGTCAAAACCTCAAATCTTCTTAAATAAGTATTTTCGGCTTGTTGAATTGACCGCCACAAGTACTCCCCTCTCGGTGAATTCAGAAGAATTTATATCCGGAAAGCGTATTCTGCGGCCATTGATACGTTGTTACTGTCTTGAAAATACTTATCACATGATGTTGTCTTGATGAAGAAAAACATGCTACGTTTTGATGTTCTGGATGAAAAAAAGTAGCATTTTGAGTTGAATGATGTTTTGCATTAACTGACTTAAGTACACGAACATGTTCTCTAAGTTTGAAAGCGAAGGTTTCCATGTCCGTGGCAGAGTCTTCTGGCCAGCTAGTGAAGCGATTAATAATGTTTAATAACATGTATAATGATTGGATGGTGGAAGAGGTCCAACAATATCCATAAATACAAGAGAAAATTTGCAAGGCACAGGATCTTAACTGCCGATTCCGCTTCTTATGTGTTTTGATACTTTTCACTGGCCATGTTGTGAAGAGCTGATTCTGTTAGGCATTGTAGCGGCATTAAGCGCCCTGTAATCACTGTATATTAGATGACGACCGAGGGATCTTAGAATGTCTACATATACCGAGCTCAAAATTTGCAGTTAACTTCATAACTTCATAAATTAGTGTATTTTCTGGTTGCGTTGTTCGAAAGTCGTTGGGTCACCACTTTTGGAGAAACTTATGTGATTTAATAATGTAGATTAAATTGATTGAAAATATAATTATCACAATGCATTGTGGCGATAGAAAGACAAGAAGAAACAAGAAAGATGACACTGACAGACTAAACGTCAAAACCTCAAATCTTCTTAAATAAGTATTTTCGGCTTGTAGAATCGACCGCATTATTTGCAATTGTAAGTAAACCCATATTATAAAATTGTAAAATAAAAGAATAGGGTAAAACGAGGTAATACCGGTCAGTTCATAATTCCGGTCACCTAAATATCTTACAAATTACTTTGTATACGTGCACTTTGACATGCACATAGGATGGCGTTATTGTTCCCCATCTCGACACATCGATCTTCAATAAGTTACAATCACGCGTCACTCAGAACGAGGCGAATGTTTGTTTCGCGAAGTTTTCTTATAATTTTTTGGTCGCAGAAAATAAGAGGTGAGTATTTTAATATTCATATTTCATTCATTGCCTGTAATAATTTTTGTCAATCAGTTATCCAACTATCCATTTGAATGTAGATTCCAAGCAATTTGCAACAAGTTTTTTTAAAAATTATTTTTAGCCTCAAGCGTGCACATGTGCCTAATGCCGGTCATTGTGACCGGT